>JAIUZE010070329.1:0-79364 GCA_022085475.1 Heliosperma pusillum
TCCTATTAAAAACCCGAAACAATATATTTAACCATTATTTAATTAAGGTGACTGATATCAGTAATTAGGTCCACATAATAGAGAATTAAATAATAATTCTTACAATCCTTTCTCCTCTATTGATGTACGGAATATACTGTATATATTTGTCCTTTTCAATTAATTAATTGATTTAGATACCCACTTGTGTTAATGTTCAAAGTCATATGAACTTAATTAATTCGTATTTGCAGTTTTTTGTTTAATGAGTTTTTGACTAATTCTTGATAATTTGGTTGGCAACATGCAAGTTGGTGCATGTTTGTTTCTGTTAAGATTGTAACGTGCGGATAATAATTTGTCTTTATTATTTGATTAACAGACATACTTTTCGTTGACAATTTCTAATTGGACCCATTAATCATAATTTAATTGATATTATGGGATTATGGGAATAATATAAGATATCTGTTGAATTTAAATGGTTTGATGTCATCAAATACGACTATGTTGCTCAAACTCGTTTAGAAGTCGATACGGAACCATGTCTAAGCAATATTTAGGACATAATCGTTTAAGTGTGGGATCAATTCTAATGTAATTATTATTCATTTCTTTTATTTCAGCGTCTTAAAACGTAAAATTTTCAAATTAGACAAATTTCGATGATTAAAAAGGTCAACTGTCGAAAAGTTGTGAGGTGTAAGTAATAGAATATAACTATAATATATGAGCCTCAACCATCACCTTAAAGTTTTGGTTGAGATGGTTCATCTATCATCAAGACCTCACTGCATTGTATGTGGTTACACCATTGTGTCTAAGTGTAGGAAAAACCGCTTGTTTTGGCTTAAAATGAGGTATCCCTGAACTTAAGGAAATAAGAAGAGTCGGAGTAAACAGGTCATCAGTTATCACATTGCAATTATTTTCCACCAGTGCGTGTTTGATGTATTATCCATAGTTAGTTGAATATTCTAAAAGGGTTGACTATTTTGATGTTGTTAGTTTTGTTAAGTCGTTGAGTTTGGAACTTTGTCCCACTTCATACACAATTCAATGGACAGCCTTCTTAAGTAAGCTGACTTTTACAATAAGCAGGGAGGTTGTGGGTATCCTGGTTATAGTTGCTTCGAAATCGTCTTACAAATGTGTTGGGTTCGAGCAATGAGTCTCACAGTTGCATTCTGTCTGTTTCTGATATTCGCTCCGATTCATGTTGTAATCTCAGAGACAGATGGGCAAGATGGTCAGTTTTTTGCTTCCATTTCTTTGTCTTTCTTGGTTATGTTGAGATCATTGCCTTGTTTAGAACACTATACGCCCACTAAATTTTTTGTTCCTGCGTATTTATTGCCATTGGGTATGCGCTCTAAATGATATCTAGATTTTCCCTGGTTGTTCAGTCGTGTAATATTTATTATTTCTTTTCGCGGAAAATCACTGTCTTTATTCTTGATGAAGTTTGAATGTTGTGGGTCAATGCAATTTTCACTATGGGTCATTGGGAAACTGTCTTCCAGGTAAGAGTATAAGACTGCGTACATCAGACCCCCTTACACTGCCATTCGAGGAAGCCGACAAGGCATTGGGATGATGGTGTTATATGCTATAGTTTGGTAGTTTGAATCTAAAACTTGGATGGATGCATGCAGTTGTTGCTTTAACTGCTCTGAAGCAACTGTGGAGAAATGAGCCACCCACATGGAATAATTTTGATCCTTGCGGAAATAACTGGGACGGGATTGTCTGCAATGGTACCAGGGTGATATCCATGTAAGTATTACCTGGAAGTGTTAACTTTGGTATCGCTCGCTTATTATCATATGAGCTGTACAGTTCTCTGATCTTTGTGGATGCTGTTAAACGCAGAACGCTATCAAGCATGGGATTGAAGGGCACACTATCTGGTGACATCCAAGGATTAACTGAACTACAAATTCTGTATGTTCCTTACTCGCAATTTTCATTCTACGTTATTTGAGAAGAAAAAAAACTCGCTAGGAAAAGGTTGGGTACATCCGACCCACTTTAGTTGTTCATATGCGGAGCCTTGAGGCACTAGGTAATGATAGTGTTGTTACTAAATTGGAGCCTAGACTGATCTTTTTCTTATTTTATTTTTACCAAGAGACCTGTCCTATAACAAGGGAATGACAGGGGCTCTTCCGCCTGCAATTGGGAAATTAACGAAGCTAACTAGCCTGTAAGAACTATCCTCTTCTGATTATAATGTCGGTCATCACTTTGGGATCTCAAATGTATTCCTGTCTCGAATATAATCTGTCTCTCTCGTACTTTAGGATCTTGATTGGCTGCAGTTTTAGTGGAGAACTTCCTGATGCTGTTGGATCTCTGACAAGTCTGATCTTCCTGTAAGAAACTTTTATTCTGCGAAATTTATACGTACATATGAAGTTTATGTGCGAAAACTATTTGCTCCATGAAGAATCTCGACTACTTAATTTTGTGTTTGATTTTCCGGAGTTTTATGCTCTTGTTCAAATAATGTGAAAAGTCTTTCCTGGGATGTACTGCAGATCATTGAATTCCAATAGCTTCAGTGGGAGCATACCAAATACGATAGGGAATCTTTCAAAGCTTTATTGGTTTGACATCGCTGACAACAAGCTTAGCGGAACAATCCCTATCTCCAATGGCACAACGCCTGGTTTGGACATGCTAGTTAACACCAAGCATTTGTACGTCTTAAAACCATACTTTTTGTAGGATTTCAAATTTCAGTGATCACCGTCTTGTTAAACACTTGAAATGCTAATACTTTTCTTTGTTTTGCTATCGGTTGATGTTTAGTCACTTCGGAAAGAATCAACTTTCTGGTGCAATTCCGCCTCAGCTGTTCAATGAAAATATGACTTTGATTCATTTGTAAGTACCGTGACAATATTGTCAAGATATATATTTCTTCGTTAACATATTATCCTCGTTTTTTTTCATGCATGTCATCTTATCAATCTCTATGGAACAACCTTACTGAGTAGACGCTTGATATTTTGCATCAGCTGTTTATCGGAATTCAAACTCTGATGACAAATATGTTTTAATGACAGGCTTTTGGACAATAATCAATTTACTGGCAGCATCCCATCGACTTTAGGCCTAGTAAATAAATTGGAAGTCGTGTAAGTATCATTTCTCATACACTGCCGATAATATGTGAAAGTAGAATGACCGAAGGTTGTTTATAAGTGAGTGATCTAAACGTTTATTCACATGTTTTCTTAACAGGCGACTTGACTGGAATATCTTTACTGGGTCCGTGCCTTCAAATATCAGCAATCTTACTAGCGTTACTGATATGTGAGTAAACGGAAATGCTTATTAACTATCAACATATTTTTCTGAGACTTTGTGCGGCCTTAGCTCTGTGACTGTAACATTCACAAAATTTGGCTACGTATTTTCTTTAACAGGCTTCTATCTAATAATCGACTGACGGGGCCCATACCTGATCTTACTGGCTTGAACGTTCTTAGTTACCTGTGAGTATGGTCAAGTTGTACTTCATAGCTGTCAGACGACTGTAATGCTGTTCGACATATATGCATAATAACTTAATGTTGATTAATTTGTCTGCAGGGACATGAGCAACAATAGCTTTGCGGTCTCAAATATCCCATCATGGTTCTCTGATTTGCCTTCTTTGACAACTTTGTATACTTCTCTCTTAAGTCTTTATTTTTCAGCACGTCTTAGGCGAAATGCTTTTATAGTTGGATATGGTGAGGTTCCAAGGTGAAACGGTTTCAGCTTGAAACCTTGAAAGCGTTCCAAAACCTGAAATCCTTACCATTTCTTCTTGTTAATCTCTCTTACTTTGGTTCTTCGTCTTAATATCTCATATTTTGAATCTGTTGTCAGAGTAATGGAAAAATCTCAGATGCTAGGTGAAGTTCCGGCCCCATTATTCAGCCTTCCTCATTTGGAGACAGTGTGAGAATGTTATGATTTTTGTATAGCTCTACCAATTTACATGTTTGGGTTGAAAAATAAAAGTGTGTATCTGACTATCTGTGGCGTCTGTGATCTGACTGTTTCTCAGGATAATGAAAAATAATAGACTCAGCGGCACACTTGACCTCGGTCCAGAACACAGCCTACAACTTCGTCGTGTTGATTTGCAAATCAACAATATTTCTGCCTACACTCAAAGACCTGAAGATGATAGTCTCCAATTAATGTAAGCTTTAAATTAACTATCTACTACTTAGGCCTGTAGTTTTAAACAGAAAAAGTAATGTCGTGTATATTTGTATTATTGAAACTATTACTATGACAATCTTCTCAATTGTTGGACGTTTGCGGGGAAATCTACTTATATGCTTACTTGATGATTTCAGACTCGTTGGTAATCCAATTTGTGTAGAAGCAGTGACAATACCGAGATTCTGTATTCTTCCTGATTCTAGGCCTCCGTACTCAACACCACGAGAATGCACTTCTTCTGCCTGTAATTCAAATGAAATCACCAGCCCGACTTGCCATTGTGGTTTTCCTTTTAGTGGAGTTCTTGAATTTAGAGCTCCTAAATTTTCGGACTTGCAAAACTCCACTTATTTTCTAGCTTTGGAGAAGAAACTGATGGCCACCTTTGAATCAAACAAAGTCGCCGTTGAATCTGTCTCTCTCAGTAACATGAGCAGAGATTCTTCAAACTACCTTGAAGTAAACTTGGAAATATTCCCACTCGGCCAAGTTCGGTTCAATAGGACAGCCGTTAGGAGCATAGGTTTCATACTAAGCAATCAGACTTTCAAGCCACCACCTTTTTTCGGACCATTTGTTTTCATGGCGAATGAATACCCAATCTTTGCAGGTAATTCCGTGTTTGATAAACATGAATAATATGCATTGCTAAATCATCTATTAGTATTTTTAACCTTGTGTTTTCTTGTAGAGGAACCTGGACTCGTACCGGGACCTGAACCATCAAGTTCACTCAGCAAAGCTGCTATAGTTGGAATTGCAATAGGAGTTTGCGCACTTGTGTTACTGTTACTGTGCGTTGGTGTGTTCTTTTTCTGCCGAAAGAGGAGAGCTAACAAACCTGTGCAGCCTGCAAAATCAACAGGTACTGTTATCAATTTATCGTCTGTGATACTGACACACTATTATAGGCTGCACAAAATAAGGAATACGTAAGTATTTGAGTTGCTTGGTCTCACGTGCGATACTGTCTAGTACAAGCACCGTACAGTCAGTCACCTATATAATTAGTTCACTTATATCAGTTTTTCATGACATAATTCCTTTATTTAATTTTTGAACTGCTAGAACTTGCATCATCTGCCAACTGGTTGTCACCGGGAAGCACCACTAGCAGTTTACAGGTAACAGGATCGAGGCTGTTCTCTTTAGAAGATATAAAAAAGATCACCAACAATTTTTCACAGGCTAATCAGATTGGGTCAGGAGCCTATGGGAAGGTATGTCTTGAATACTGCTCTGTTTATGTCAGGGTAAATTAGCCAGGTTTCGATAGTGAAAAGTCGTTATAGAGTTGACGTCTCGCCTATTATTCCTTGTAATAAAGGGAAGAGTGCTATGCTAGTTGTAGTCCTTATCAAAAATGCATGTCTGGATGCTAGAGCATTGTATATCGGGCATTCCTACTGGCTTAGTTTACTTCTCATACCCTTTTCTACAAATTAAAACTTCTCGATTTTTAACTTGGCATACGTCAAAAGCTTTGTAACGCGAAGTTCTGCTTTACAAATTCCTTGCCAGGTTTATAGGGGAACTCTTCCAAACGGACAGCTTGTTGCTGTTAAAAGAGCTGAACAAGGATCATCGCAAGGCGGCCTTGAGTTCAGAACTGAGATTGAGCTTCTATCGAGAGTACATCATAAGAACCTAGTGAGTTTATTGGGTTTCTGCTTGGAAAACGAAGAACTCATACTGGTATATGAGTTTGTGCCCAATGGCACACTAAAAGGAAGTCTCTCAGGTAAAAATATATACGGGAAAAAATAAGTTGTAGTATCTGATATTCTGACCTGATCCCAAATAGGGTTGCATTCTGATCATATGAATTGCGATCTGAATCCATGAAAAGAAATACAATAAAAAAAAGGAAAGGATGACACTATTATATGATGAAAAAGAAAAAAGAAACGTCATCAATATATCCGTTAATCCATCAGCTGTGCACAGACAGTGGTTTTGTTTTGCTCGCTGTTTTTTTATACGGAATCTTATGCAGGAGCATCAGGGATACATTTAGACTGGAGGAGGAGAATCAAGGTAGCCCTTGGTGCTGCACGCGGTTTGGCTTACCTGCATGAACTTGCTAATCCACCAATCATACACAGGGACATCAAATCTAACAACATTCTTCTTGATGAGAACTTGAATGCCAAAGTTTCTGATTTTGGTCTATCCAAGTCTTTTACTGATGCTGGAAAAGGTCATATGACAACAGAAGTTAAAGGGACTATGGTAAGTCTAATACTGTAATATCCTTTCTGAAGTTTCGTGGCTACTGAGTACTGACAGGTTATTAGTGGCTGATAACCTTTGTAATATTTTTCAATTCAGGGATACTTGGACCCAGAATATTACATGACCCAAAGATTGAGCGAAAAAAGCGATGTGTACAGCTTTGGAGTCCTAATGCTGGAACTCATAACCGGAAAGTCACCAATAGATAAAGGGAGATACATAGTAAGACAAGTGAAGAATACAATTAATAGATCAGAAGACTTGTACGGTCTTCACGAGCTCCTCGACTCAGATATTGGTCTAGGCACTACATTAAAAGGCTTTGAGAAATATGTGGATATATCTCTTATGTGTGTGGAAGAATTGGGAGATGATCGACCGGGCATGGGAGAGGTAGTCAAACAGATCGAGGACATATTGGAAATGGCCGGTATGAACCCTTATTCTGACTCGGGCACAAGCTCAAACATGTTTGACCGGAGGCATCCCCGACATCTTTATGGGGACGAGTCTCTAGATCTATACAGTGGAAGTGAAGCAGCCTCAAGAAGAAACTAAGAACCTTAATCCTGTACATATCGACTTTTTTACATCAGTAAAAATGTTGAATGTAAAATTGTAAATGTTTTGAGTGAGGATATTGTGTCGATTTAAATAGCCTAACCGCTGCTATTATTTGGACAAGTTTTGTTACAAAATTGTGTTCTTAGAGGTTAAATGACTGAAGCAATATATATTTGATTTTCGATTATCAATTTAGCATCACTCACCTATAATCCGAGACAAATCAACATTAGCTCCGTTTTTTCATCAAAACCAATTGTTCTTTCCAATCTATGGTCATTGATAATAATGTCGGAAAGACGGTCCATCTAACACTACAATCGATAAAATTGATTAATCCATGAATTTTTCAGGTTTTAGTGTCGGATAAGTAACAAAGATTTTGAAATGCTCCGAGACTAGAACCGTGTCACACATTGCATCGGTCCACAGTAATTAATCAAGAACTAATCAAGAACGAACAATAACAGCTCACATTTTAGAAAATCGACAGTAAAATTGATATTTCAAAGTAAGCAATTGCCACATTACATTAATTAATCGAAAAAACAACATTGAAATTGACATTCCAAAGTAACCAAATGCCACATTACATCGAAAATCAACCAAGAAATCGAAAACAATTTACACAACAACAACAATAATAGAAACCCTAAAATCCTAAAATCAACCTCCGAAACCATAAAGAGTTCTCCCCTGCCTCTTAAGAGCATAAACAACATCCATAGCAGTAACCGTCTTACGGCGAGCATGCTCAGTATAAGTAACAGCATCACGAATCACATTCTCAAGAAAGATCTTAAGCACGCCACGGGTTTCCTCGTAAATAAGCCCGCTGATCCTCTTAACTCCACCACGCCTCGCAAGACGACGAATAGCAGGTTTGGTGATACCCTGGATGTTATCACGAAGGACTTTCCGATGTCGCTTCGCTCCGCCCTTTCCTAGACCTTTGCCTCCTTTGCCGCGCCCTGACATTTTTCAGGTTTTGAGGTGAAGAGATTTGAATTTGTAGAAAGCGGGAAAAAAGGAGGAGATGTTTGAGTTTGAGTGTGATTTTTTGAGGTGAGGTTTTGAGGTATTTATATTGGAGGTGGAGTGTGTGGGCTTTGTTGGGCCGTTGGATTCGGGTTTTGATCTGACGGTGGAAGATTGTGATCCGTGTGTGGGGTTTTGGATGAGTTTAGGTCGTTGATTTATGTGAATGGACGGATGAGATTAGATTGTGTCGTGGTTTGCGCTCAAGTTTTGAATTTTGAATAAGTTGTCGGATTGATTATCAAAGTGAAATCAAGGCGAGTTGAGATAGTGACAATTTTGGAACATTGAACATATATTGGTCAAGAATCAATAGATTTTAAGAGTTAGTCACCCTTCAAACGGCTTATTTTCGTCTGAAATTAGAAGACGGAATTTTGTAACAATTTTATTGTTAAATGCGATCATTTGGAAAATAAGGTATCATACGCTGTAATACTGACTATACCATTATGGTTAAATTTTACCATCAAGTGGTTACAAAATAACCACGTTTGAAGCTTCGGACGAAAAGAGGTCGTCTGAAACAAGAATTTGCCATATTTTAATTGGTGTTTGACACTGTTTGAGCTACCTAAATTTATTTTCTATGAAATGTGATTGCAGTTTACTTGTATAATTCATATATATATAGATATTTTAATATGATTGCGATAAAATTTATCAACCAAATTATGAGACATATTAATTATTCTCGTTGTAATTATTATTTATATATATTATTGTTCCCATTTTTAGTTTTTTACTACTCTCTTTAATGATGTAACTTTCATTTTTGTATATAGTTACTCTAATTGTTTGCTCTTCTATTATCATGACATTTTAAAAAAAGGATTAAACGAAAAACTATGAAAGAAATTATGAGACACGGTTACTACTCTTACCGTTACTATTTAGTATTTATCCGTTGTTATTATTGTTACTTTTAACAATTTTATTATTGTTGTTGTTTTCATTACTTTTGCTTCTATTATTGTATAAAAACAAATAAATCATAGTGGCATCATATCTAATTAAGAAAAAGACTGAAAGTTATGTAAATGTTTTTTTCCATCTTATTTAATCTAATTTTACTTAGATTTATAAAGTTTAAGTGTCTTTTTCTACGTTAGTTAATTTCCAATTAATGTATAGTATATTATGCATTTTCTTATACCTCTAATACTATATAATAATGTTATGAATTTTTATATATTTATTTCACTCATTAAATTCGTGATTTTCGTTTTACATATATAATAATAATAATTGTTTTGGCCCGCCTCGCCCGACGTTTGTACATTTACCTTTTTTTAGCTTTATAGAACATGATTACATTGGTGACTTGCCTAATTCATAAAATTTATTATCTATAATAGAGTTTTATTTAACACTTCTTAAAATGATTAACATAAAAATCAACCAAGTTATATATGACACATTTACTACTACTATTATTTTTCCCACTTTCGATATTAGTAATTTTAATTTCAGAATTCTCAGCTCGCTGATATATTTACTACTATTACTTTTATCACTTTTGTAGTTATGTTGTTCTTATTTTTAACATTATCACTCTAGATGTTATTATTGTTACATCAATTACTTCATATATACTTTGTACCATGTTATTATTTCTAGTGTTATTTTTACAATAATTCTCTTGTTGCTAATATTATTACTTTCATTATCATCATTTCTACCGCGGTTTCACTACTCCCCTTGTTATTATTGTCACTTTACCCTTATTGTTCCAACTATTCAATTCAACACTACTTTCATTATCATTACTTTTACTTTTAATATTTCAATACTCTCGCTATTACAATTGTTATAGTTATATTTTCACTACTCGCATCGGTGATCATTGTAGTCTTAGTACTCTCACCATTCCCATAACTATTCTTCTATATAATTGAATTACTTTAATAATTTAATAGATGAAACATCTCAACCAAAATTTAAGATTTTTGGTTGAAATAATTTATGTATTATGTACTTATGGTATTATAGGCAGTGTGACCAAATCTATGATAGTAAAGCCCCAACCATTATAACTGTAAAAGTTATAAAATGATGGCATTTGATTTAGTTGGTCTAGAATTATATTGATTTATACTCTCTTATACTCGTATGTATTACTTGCAAATGATTCATTTGTGTTGAGTCATTTAATGGGAGCACTCTTTAAAAAAAACCGATAAACTTATAAGGTTTTTACAGTCCTATTAACTCTCATTCTCCATGCATTTCTCTCTTTCAAACTGTCTACTCCACTTACTACCATCAATGCTTGTGTCACTAAAAAAAGAAGAGAGAGTAACTTATAAATATAATGTAAACACCTTGATCGATTCAACACATAATCTATCACAATCATTAGAACAGTGGTGCTATCTTTTAACACAAATTCTCGTTTAAGACAGGGGTATCCGTCTTAAGCTTAAGACGGGTACCATATTCTCTCACAAAATACCCATCAAGGGTGAGTGGAGAAGCACATGGGGGGTGCCCACCTTGTCCCCTCTACCCATTTCCTCTCACAAAATACCTGTCGCAAGATCTGACCCGTCACAAGCAAGACCTACTGATCTTTTAATTAATGAGATGGTATTATCGGGTAAACTGGGTCTAGTCGTCTAGATAAGTACTCCCTTAATTAACGCAATTGTTTTCTTCTCATTTTTCTAATATATGTGATGTGTATTTTAATGAAATAAGAAGAAAACAGTTGCATGAAGGTGGTAGATATCACGCATTCATTCACCCATATAATTTGTATATATCATGTAGGTGCCAATAAGCTCTATTGATAAATTATGTATATGTGAAAAGGTGATATAGAGACTTGGTAACAGTCTGTATCTTTTATCCTTTATTCTCTACTTCCATTCTCAAATTTTCATCAAACTTTACTTTATCATAGGTTAGAAAAATAATTTTCACCTTTTAATTTTTTTAGCGCCAAGGTGTATTGAAAATGGGGATTTTTCAAGTACTTCATGATATAATTGAGTGTGTACAAATTCTAGTATTTTTTTATTTCCTTTTGGCAGCAGGAACAAATTATAGTATGAGACACTCTAATATACTCCCTTCGTCTCATTCATTTGTTGGCCTTTTATATTCTTTGTGAGGAGTATTTTAATCAAAGGCAAACAAATAATTGGGACGAAGGAATAAGAAGTTTGTTAGAAAGAATATTATTTTAGTATGGAACTTTTTTTTATGGGTGATACTTGTTTTAAAGATAGTTTGTTTAACACAACTTTTGTATAAGGCAACTTTACAAAAGGCCGTGATATGACGTGCATTCAGTGCGGGCATGCCACTCGTACGCGCATTCGCCTGCGACAATCACCACTAGAGGTGTGATTAGATCGTTTTAGCTCAGCCGGTGTTGTCTCAATGAAAGTTTCAAATAGAATTAATTGTGATTGATTTTTTTTTTTTGGTTCAAATGAGCGCACAATGTCACGGGTGAGAATCGAACCCCCAACTTCATGGTTGGAGTAAGAGTGCTCTTACCACTTAAGTTACCTCTTGTTCTCATTAATTGTGATTGATAAAGTTGCCACCATGCAATCATGGAGTAATTGAAACCGGCCGTTTGAATCATTTTTGTAACTCGGTCAAACAATACTACACTTTTATCGAGTCATGGTTTCAAAGGTTTCTATATATATATACACCTTTTGTTCTAGAGGTTTATTTATATATTTCATATTTGAAAGTTTCAATGCAGATATTAGATAGTTTAACGAGTGATAATATTCATGATCGATGAGGGTTCAAACCTTATCATCACAATGTACACCCTTGTAATTACCTTTACACAAAAAAATTATTTGATGCATGTTTGCATGTTTTGTAACCTTGTCTCATGTGCAAGTTATTTCCTCACTACCTTTCATATCTTTAAAAGACTAAAATTAAATAATCATAGTTCATCTCCTCGCAACGACGGTGGTTGTAATTAATTTCAAATCATATTTTGTTTTAAGCTAACACTACATCCATTAAGTTAAAAATAACGACCATTTATATATATACCCGTTGCTAAAAATAGTCATAACGAAGAAATGCCGATCTTACAATGACATTAACATACATAAAGACTTCTTATATACCACAAGATGAATAATTATTACTCCACTTTATACAAGTTTTACCTTTTTTTTCTTTCTAATTCTTATTACTAGTATTTACGTCTCACCCTGAGAGTCTGAGATGAGACGATCTCTTAGAAAACTTAACCAAATTAAATATTGTAAGAGAGGGGAGGACATAAGGAGGTGATGTAAACATTAGAAGAAGGTGTGGCCACCCTGCCGACTCCGAGAGATGTCGTTATCTTTATCATAAAAACACACCCCTTAGACGCACTACCCCTCTTGTGTTTTGTAGGCCCTTGAAAGTTGAAAGCTATGTAGATCTTTCTACTTTCTTACTTACTCTTATTATCTTTCATTTTCACTCTTTTTTTTTTTCATCTTTTCTTCTTCTCCCTTTCTAGATATTCAAGAAATTTGGAAATCTATTTTTTGTCTTTATTTATTGACTTTTAAATAAATTTTGTTTCATATGACTTCCTTCTTATTTTAACTTACATCACTATCTTTCTAGTAGTAGTATACAAGTATAAAGCCCGGTTTTTTGAAACTGAAACTTTATAAACTGAACTTAACTTAATATGTGAAGAGTAAAAACGAATTAAGTTAAGTTAAAACTAAACAGTTTAAACGGAAGGAATTAAAACTAAGTCTAAAAGAAGAGTTACTCCAAGTATATATAAAAGCCTCTTTATTTCCCTTTCTTCCTTCATATTAACAATTTTGAAAGGTACATAGACAAAAACACTTGATGATAAACTAGCTCTTTTCCCTTTTTATTTCACTCTCAATTAGTTTGCCTTCAATTTATGGCAATTGCCACAACCATGAATCTAAATACCGTCGATAGTAATAGCAACACGAACACAAACACTGACACCGGCAATGACAAGCATCATCACATACAACAAGAGGACCACCAGCAAGAAGACGACGAGCACAAGCATGACTTGGTCATGCCCGGGTTTCGATTTCATCCTACTGAGGAAGAACTTATTGAGTTTTACCTTCGCCGTAAGGTGGAGGGCAAGCCATTTTGTGTTGAACTCATCACTTTTCTTGATCTTTATCGCTATGACCCTTGGGAACTTCCTGGTATTTATATTACACTTTCATTTATATGTACACTTAACAACTTCAATTTAGTATATCATATTTATTTGTATTATTCTATCCCCATTAATTTCAAATTTAATGTCACATATACAATCATATGCATATTTAATAGAAGATGACCTAATTAATCATTTATCACTTAAATTTATCATGTACATAAAAACCGTTTTACAAAAGACTTTCTGATGTTGTAGCTATGGCATCAATTGGGGAGAAAGAGTGGTACTTCTATGTGCCAAGAGACAGGAAGTACCGGAATGGTGACCGGCCTAACCGAGTTACAACATCCGGTTATTGGAAGGCCACGGGTGCAGACCGGATGATCCGAGGAGAAAACTCTCGACCCATTGGCCTTAAGAAAACCCTTGTGTTTTACACCGGTAAGGCGCCTAAAGGTATCCGTACAAGCTGGATCATGAATGAATACCGCCTTCCTCACCATGATACCGAACATTACCAAAAGGTAAGCTCTTCAATTAATCTTACCCTAATAAGTTGTGTTTTGATAGGTTAAGGTTGTGTATTATGTCATAATTATTGTTAGAATCGCAATCCTACTTTTGACCCTAAAAATGAAGAACACTTAAGAGACTGTACTGGATCGTAGAATCGTAAGAAAATAACTGATCTAGCTACAAAACATAATTACCTTACTAATGAAAAATTTCATTTAATGTGAAAAAAATCAGTGAACCCTAATTTACTGGGAGTTAAAAAAATGAGAAATTTATGACATCAAAAGGGAGGCAGCAGAATAGAGGGAGCACAGATTCCAAAGTAGGGTAAGAAGTGAAATAAATGATGACTGTAATTTAGTACTGTGCTCTTGTTGGGGTCACGCAAATGTTGTGAAAGACATGAATGAAGCTTAAATTCTTTCCCTTCTCACAAGATTCTTATGCATTGTTATAATATCATTATTTCAAATCCCAAAATTACTACATTTTGTCACAAACTTTGAAAAATCATTAATAATTGAATATTTTATATTTGAATATGTTACAAATTAATTAACGGGTAAGTTTGGGTTCTTGTTTATTACAGGTGGAGATATCATTGTGTAGGGTGTACAAAAGACCCGGTGTGGAAGACCACCCGTCAGTGCCACGAGGACCGCCTTCTTCAAGGTTGTCCTTGTCGTCTTCTGAAAGGAGAAACTACCACACCGCGTTTAAAGCACAATTGTCGTCATTGCACCAACAACAACCCAATCAGATCGATAAGGTCAGTGAGACAGATGCAAGTAGTAGCACGGAAGTAGGGACCGCGCTACGGTTGTCTCACCACAGCTCCTACACTGTGGTGAGTCCACTACCAGTATCGCAACCACCACCACCACCGATCATGGAGGTTGATAGAATGATGCATTTGCTCAATCATCAACCTCCCATTTTTTCGGAAAATTCTTCTACTTTCACTACTACCGCGGCTACTACTACTCATAATAATCACAATAATAATAATGGTCATCAACCGAGTTTCGAAGAAATACAAAGATTAGTGGAATACCAACAAGCTTATCTAAATCACCATTTTCATCAACAACAAGAACTACAATTTGAACCTCATACTACCAATACAACAACTACTACTACAACAACTAATAATAATGCTACTAATATATATTCAAACTGTATCATTCCTCCACCACAACCAACATTACTCATCAACAATACGGGACCTGGTGTCGCCATGCTGCCGCCACCAGCTGGAGGGTTTAACGGTGGTATGCATCCTCCTGTCACGAGTGCGACCGCCGGTGCTGCATTGTGGGACTGGATTTCTTTCCCAGAGGCTACTAGAGATCACTTCAGTAACCTTTTCAAGTAATATACTTTTGGCAATTTTAATTACCACCGAGTAATTATAGAGAAATGAATAAATGGAGATATACATAATGAATATGATAATCCTAAATGAGTTGGCTACAGCCCTTAAAAGGATGATGAACTGATATATGGTTATCATGTTTTTATTGTGTTTTTAGATGTTTCATTATATAGTCAATGTTTAATTGAAGCAAGATGAATGTTGTAGTTTAGTTCTGCTAAATTTGATGGAATTTATATAATGCATTTTTTTTTTGAATTTGAGTTCATCTGTGATAATTAGGGTTTTGTGATAATTAGGTTATGAGTTATGACATATATATTTATAAACATGCTATTTTGTCACATGCATTTATGTTATTTGATCTAGCTACTCAGTTACTAAAAGATAAATATTTGTGACTTGTGAAAATACTTGTGTTGTTGTGTACAGTAAATTACCATATCATTACGAGTATACATTTTTGCCGGAAAATTCACATGGTATCCTCGAGGTTTGCCATTTTGCACGAAATACCCAAAATTTTGATCTAGAAAACTTTAAGAGGTCATAACTCGTGTTTACGAGATCAGAAAGTGACGATTTTTTTTGTTCAAATCGATCGTCTTTCCAAGTACTACGATTTGAAAAAAAAAATTGTCGAGTTCGGAATTCGTAACCAAGAGATATGCTCGCTCAAAGTTTGTTCGGTCAAAAAAACATTGACATGCAATAACTCCTAGCTACGGGATCCAAATACAATAATTTTTTTTTTCAAATCGTAGTTCTCGGAAAGATGATCGATTTGAAAAAAAAAATCGTCACTTTATGATCTCGTAAACACGAGTTATGACCTCTTAAAGTTTTCTAAATCAAAATTTTGGTTATTTCGTGCAAAATTGCAAACCTTGGGGGTACCATGTGAATTTTCCGGTACATTTTATAAGGATCTTTAGCTTAAGTTGGAGGAAACGATTATGAAATGGTTTTACCCAAAACATGGGACACAAATTTATGTTTAGACTATTTGGTAAGCAACATATTGACTAATCAATTTAATAGGCGACATATTTCGATAACATATTGGCTAAAATTTACTAATTATCCTCTAATATGTTAATTACCAAACGTCCTTACTTAATTATGTTAAATTTAATTTGATAATTAAACATGCTACTAAAATATGCTAACCATATTTTGTAATACGTACTTCGTCCCAGTTATTTGTTTACCTTTACTTTTGTCATAAAACCACGGAGATGGGAGGAGACAATCTGTGGGTAGGAGGGGCATTGGATGAATAGTGAACAATTGTCCCATTGCGATATCAAATTACTCATATAAACTCTTCCTGATATAGAAAGATAAATAAATGAATAAGACACCATAATATGAAAATGGTAAACAAATGACCAGACGGAGGGAGTATATATATATTTAGGGTCATGCTCTTTCATGGACACATTTTACTTATTCATTGACAAAATTGACACATTTTGCATATTTCTCAAGTTTAATCTCTCTTTCAACTCCTCCCTCTACCTCACAAACACCACCCTACTGCCACCGCTCGACCACCACCTCTGGTCCACCGCCCAACCACCAAACCTAGTCCACCGCGTCACCACCACTACCCCACCCTTTCCTCCACTCCATCGCATGCCAAACCCACCTAGTCCAACCCACACCTCCCCACCCCTCTGTCTAACCGCCGGCGTCCCCACCCAAATTCCCCACTACCTCTCCCATTCAGCCTGACCACCACCCACATTTGCCCGTTTCGCATCTAACCCCTCTAACGGAGACGTATGAAGTTAACCCCTCTGTCTAACCGCCGGTGTACCCCTCACCGACCTCCCCTCCCGATGACCATATGGCCCTACCACGTACAGCCTCCCCAAACCACCTCTTCTTCATAGAACCCTAATTGTAAAATTTTGCCCAATTGAGTTTGTATATAAATAGTTAATTTTTGTAAAAAAAATGATGTATTATTGATGAAATTAGATTTTTATTTTTGTAATGTATGATTTGAAGTTTAGACTTGGTGAATTTGGTAAGATTAGGTTTAATTTTTAGAAGAGAGAGTTTTCTTAGATTAAGGGTATGCAATGGAAAAATTATGGAAAAAAGTTCATGAAAGAGTAAAATGTGTCCATGAAAGAGCAATTACGTATATTTAATGTATAAAAGTTCATAATACTATCCACGAAGTACTATACAAGCCTTTTATATTATATCACAAATTCTTATTGAAGACGGGACATATCCGTCTTCAATGAAGACGAGTCAAAATCCCTCTCACAAGGAGGCAAGTGGGAGTGCAAGTGAGGATCCATTTAACTCCCCACTTGTTCTTCCACTTGCCTCCTTGTGAGAGGAGATCTGACCCGTCTACGTTGAAAACGGATATATCCGTCTTCAATAATTAAGACCAACTGATATTATTATATAACATTAGGAAAGTAATATTATATGGATTATATGGATAATTCATAATATAATGTATTTCCTTAATGAAAACTGATAATATATATCGCTGTTATACCAATATGATTTATTTGTTTTCATTTTGTCTTATTTCTTACATAGTCTTTGGCATCTTAAGCCTCTTTATAACACTAAGAGCATGTTTGGTCTAACTTTGTAAGTGTTTTTGTAAATGAAAAATTAAAAACGAGGGCCAAACACAATGTTTTAGAAAGTTGAAAAGTACTTTTGAGAAGTAAAAAAAAAGCAATAACTACCTACTAGAAGTAGAAGTAGCAAATATGTGCTTCTACTTCTACTTTTATTTTCAAAGTATTCCTTTACAATTTAAGCATGTTTGGCCTAAATTCTTAAAACTCAGTTTCTATTTCTTGAGCTTAATTTTTTAAAAGAAGTTTTCAAAAACTAGAAGCACTAAATTGGTGCTTCTATTTTAAGGGCAAAAAGAAACTTTTTAGCTTTTGAGAAACTTTTTTTAGCTTTTAAATTATTTTGGTGTTTGGCCAAAAAGTGTTTTTGAGTTCAAAAACACTTTGAAAAGTTAGCCAAACAAACACTTAAAATTCAAAAATTATGAAAAACAGTTTTACAAAAACCTTGGCCAAACAGTCACAATTTTTTTTGAGAATTAGGTTATAAAATAGTCCTTTTGAAAATCAAAAACTATTTTATGTAAGTAAGGCCAACCACCCTCTTAAATTTTCAAAAATGCTTTTCAAAAGTCAAAAACACCAATTTGCTACTTCTACTTTTAAGAGGAAAATAATGGGTTTTGAGTTTCGAAACTATTTTCAACTTTTGGAAAAATAAGTGTTTGCCAATTTGTACTTTTTCATCCAAAAGCACTTTAAAAATTTAGGCCAACCACATACAAAATATATTATCATGCATGTAGCTTCCGAGAATTACTTTACATTGTGTATAATATAATACTAAAAATTTTGATTACTATTTAAGCAATATCTAATATTATACTCCTGAATACCCTCTTGGGGTTCTATTCAAAAATATATATATATACTCCTTCCTAGTCGGTCATTTCTTCCCTCTTTCTTTATTGGGTATATATTATACTCCCGTCGTCCCGATCATTTTTTTACCTTTATTTTGGCACAAAGATTAAGAAAATAGTAGAGACTCATTTATGATTCTACTTAGTGAAAGACAAGTGTACAATAATATCATTGGGAGATCAAATTAATATAGAAAGTTAAACAAATGAATGAGATAGCCTAAAATGAAATTGGTAAACAAAATTACCGGGACGGAGGGACTGACGTTCTAAATCAAGACCTTTAACGGCCGATAATTGTCACACTTATTAGATGAAAATCCTATAAGAAACATGTGACTAATCTATAGGAGTAATTAATTTGTTTATTTATCTAAAAATAAAAGTTTGATAAATAAGTTAACCAACTGATAAAATAATCAAGTTTTATAAGACATAAAAATCAAGTTTGATAAAATTAAGTAGTTGTTAGATTTAAGGATTGTAAATATGTAATGTTTTTATTTAATAAATAAATATAAGTCTAATAAAATTAAATTAACAGTGAAACTAAATATATTAGAACTAAAAATAATTGCAATAACAATGAGAGTAGTAAATATAAAAGTATTCATCGACACGAGTAGTAAAAGTAACTATAATAGTAGCGATGGTAAGTATAGTACCACTAATAAGAATGAGAATACAAAATGAACAAGAGTGGCTACGGGGTATTGAAAAATGACAATGTTAGATAGGAGTGGAGTAGTCAAAGTATCAGTAGTAACAACATAAATATTGAAAGTAACAATAGTAATAGTAGAAATTAATAGTGAATGTGTTTCATAATATCGTTGATAAATTTAATTGATTATAATCATAATTAAGAAAAGTTATAATAATAATAACGCCGTGAGTAATTAAATTAACAATATTAGAAGTAGGGGTGAAAGTACACGTACTAACATCAACAATATGTGAAATTAACCGCAGTTATTGCGGGAGCCTAGACCAGGAGTAGTGAGAGAAAAAGTAGTAACATCGAGATTATGAAACTAACAACAGTAATAAAAGAAGTATTTAATGCGTTCAATTATTTAGTTGATAAACTTTAGACTAATCATAATTCTGAAGTAAAATAATGTACGAATTAAGAACGTCGACAAAATCTTATTTCATACTCCGTACTTTTTAAATTGAAATAGACAAAGCCTAACCGGACATGAAAATGAACCAAGTAGTCATATGATCGACCCATGATTGCTCTTAGTAGTATTTATTTTAGGCCGACTAAAGAGACGTATCACATCGAAGTTGGATAAGATCTTGTAAATACGAGTGTATAAGTATAATTGTGCTACACTATTTGATGATCTGAAAACGACGATAAAAGCACTCTACAGAAGAGAGCTGTCTCATCTCTTCTAAAAAGTGTCTCACATGTCTTAATATTATATACATTTTCTATTTCTTGGCTAGGTCGGCTAAACCATTTTCAAATAGTAAAAACTATGTTATGCTTCGTATAACATTCCTCATTGAAGACGGCAGCTGAATACGTGCTAAATTTAAAATTTAGTCATTTTAACGACAAATGTAATCATGTGAAAACAACCTCGCTCTTATAGCTTAGAAAATGATGGTGGTAACATTTCATCTTAAATGAGTTACATTTATCACGTCTTCAGCAAGACTTTTTTATTTAACCGAGTATGAGAAAATTCATTGAGTACTTTATCTTGTATGGCCACTCATGAAAGGGTACACTTCTCGGTACTCAAAATCTTACCAGTTCATAGTCATACAAGTATACAACCAATTGTAGTATATAAAAGTCGGTGTAATTTCTAAGGCTTAATTTATACTTACTCCATTCAACTCCACTCTACCAAATTATTTTTTCACGTTTACCGAGACGTGTTTTACGCGGTAAATATCGTTAGCTATGTGTTTGCAAAAATTATAAAAGTTGGATATTAATAATGTACTCGTAAAGACGAATCAAACAAGATCAAACATGAATATATTTTCACTTATATATTGAGAAAAAATTGCAATTAGACGTCGGCTCATGAATAGTGTGCAAAAATGAAAGTGGTAGAGTGGAGTTGAACGGAGGAAGTAATTTTTTGAAGTTTGTTATAATTATAGATTATGAGCGTTATCATAAAGTTTTTGAACTCATCTACTTAACATTTTTGAACTTTGAACCAGCTCAGAAAAAAATACATTTAAGTTCGATTAACTTTAGACGGGTTGTACAATGTTATTATACCACTGGAGATATCATTCTATTTGTGTAATCCTAGATAGGAATACAAATTTTGCTATAGGGCATTATCTTATTGATCTCATTAGTTTACAGTATAATTTTTTTTATTTTATTTGTTTGATTAAAATTGGTGAGTTTATGCAATGAATAATGGAAGGAGTATGTAGGAAATACGATCAACTTTATTTCTTCCATTAATCAAATTTTAATATCCTTTGTAGGAACTAGGAACGAAGTAGTACAGATTCATTGCTCCTTAATCAAAACTCTCCCCGTCTTAATTAATTGTTTACCTTTGTTATTACCACAAAGATCAAGAAGAGAAGAGAGGTGCATATATGGTAAAATTTAATGGATGATAAATGAATAATAGTGTCACAATTTTTCTAAAAAAAATAAAAATAAATAAATGAATAAAATAAAAACAGGTAAATGAATAATCGGGGAATAAGTCTTGCTTAAGACGGGTACTATCTATCTAAAGTTTTAAGACGTGTCAAATATTATCAAGTGGTGGTAACAAATTAAAATTTTTTTGGTATTTTCGTGTAATAAGTGGGATGATTTGATATGTATTTGACTCGTGTTAAACTTAAAACGGATATTAAACCGTCTAAAATGAGAATTTGTAATACTATGGACGGTAAAACAATAAATTGTGATGACAATTTCTAGCATGAGTGAGAAACTCTAACTGCTTCTGGTTTGCTTGCAATTTTGGGTTAGGAGAAGGAGAAGAGTCAAAGTTGGAAAGCCAATAATATACCCCTTGAAACAAAGTTTTCCACTCTTTACGTATTGGTGAGTTAGAAACCATTTTAGTGAAAAATGACACCAACTCTCTTACAACTAATTCCACTTTTAGAAACTGTTATCCAAATTCCAGAATGGTCGTGTGCTTCTTTTAGTATGTCTATTGGATTCCCTATTAGTAAATTGTTTTTTGGTTGTACTGTTCAGAATACCCCACGTACAACTGCCCAGTTATTTTAGTATACTGATGTAACAACAATTCTCGCTTATGACTATTAGTGAAGTCTCACAAACTTATCTCCGAGTCGGTCTCCCACTTATCGTTATATTAATCTTGTGAGAGGTTATAAGCTTGAACCGTCACAAACAAGAATTTGGGATAATGTAAATACTTATTAATAGTAAGTCTTGATTAAGATTTAAGATGGATTGTCCACCTTAAATTAATCCATCTTAAATTTTAGCGACCCAAATACTATCACATGGGGTTAATAAGGATAAAAATATTGACATGTTATAGACATCTTGTCGTGATTTGATATGTATTTGGCTTAAATGAAAATTTGTGGTATATTAATTCGTACCCCGTTAGTAGCGGAGTCAAGATTTGCGGTTGGTGATGGTGATCAAAATTCCAGTAGGGCAAACAAGTATTGCCATAAGATAAACTTGAAAAAAGAAGTCGACACTTTTTGCTAGAAATAATCGCGAAACTTTCATTCTTGAACGGACGAGGATCCCTAGTAATTAACCCCTAAATCCGTCATTGTACTCCATATTTAGTTCCTTTTCAAGTTGGAGAGCATTTAAAGTCTCACAAGTATGAAATTTGAGGATATGGTACGTGTGGGTGTATAAAATTCACATTCAAATTCAAATGTTCATTTGAGTGAGAGAGACTGAGAGAGTAGAGTACTAGTTAGAAAACCATTCATTAGGTCTTAACCGTAAGGTTAAATTTTTAGGTGAGATACTTCCTCTATCTGGTCAACTGTTGTTCTTTATTCTGCCACAAATATTAGGAAAAGAGTAGAAATTATTTATGATTATACTCAGTGGATGATAAGTGGACAATAGTCTCATTCGGGGTCAAATTACTCATATAAGACTTTTTTAATTTAGAAAGAAAAATAATTGAATGAGACAGTAAAAAAAAAAGAAATATGACAACAATTGACTGGGACAGACGGAGTAATGTTTTGGTAGCACATGCAACATGATGATCAAAATCATAATCACAGATTTGGAATTCGTATTTAATAAATGAGAAGACTTCTCAAGTTATCAGTCACACACTGCTGACACAGTGAGTGACACCAAACACCAACATTGCAAGTAAATTTAACTTATTGAGTAGCCTTATTAAGAAGATACTCCACGCACGAGACCATGATTAAGGGAATCTTGCTGAATTTGTAACATAAGTCTCGCGCCAGTAAGACTTGTAACATATTGAATTTTGTCCTGTTTAGGTCTATTAAGTTAAATTTTAGTTTGGTATGTTAGTTCATTTTAGTTCAATTGAGTTCAGTTATGTCCATTAAATTCAGTTTAGCTTAAACAATTTAAGTCTAAAAGAACATTACCTTAGTAACGCCTCACCTTTTTTTTTTTTTTGTTAAAGCGGTGTTAAAGTGAAAAATCAAGTCCTACTTCGTTAGTGCGTGTATAGGTGAAAGAACACCTTTATATCTGCGCACAAAATATAATAAAACCCAAGAGTAAATCATGAGAGCTTACCCAAGAGTAAATCGCGAGGCTGATAAGCTGTCATTGGTCTTACTATTGTAAAACACAAATTTTTATTGAAGATGGATTCTGTCTGCAGCTGAATACATGTCAAATGTGGCAAGTGAACAACAAATGTAATTATGTGACAACCAATAAGTTATAGCTTAGAAAATGTTACTCGTTACATTTGTTGTTAAACTGACCACATTTGGCCTATTTTTAGCTGAAGACGGAATTGATTTGTCTTCAATAAGACTTAATGATTGTGTGCCACGTATTATAGCCCCATGACCGTGGGGTTCCAAGTTCGATTCGAGGGAGCCGCCCATTGCCACACAGTTGACAATGTCACGTGTTTATCCACGTTTGGCCCCTACAGACCTCCGTGTAGAAATATCAATTTTTCTTCCACCTACATTTTGTTATTTGAATAACATAAATTATCTTCCCATCAGATTCTTTACTCCTTTTTCAGTATATTCAACCCATTCTTTACATTTTCCTTTTGGGTTTATATGTATGGTAAATACAATACAAGTACCCTTAAAACTTAAAAGTCACATACACCTAAGGTCATAAAAATCCGTATTAAAAACAAATGTAAAGAATATGAAGAATTGAAGAAATTGATATAAATGGTTTATTAAGGGTAATGATAATGTTACTCTAAAATTCTCAGTGTCACTCAATTTTATGAGAGCATATATTTACTACATTTACATTTTATATTTTGTGTCACTCAATTTTGAGAGAACAGATATTAAGGGTAATGATAATGTTAATCTAAAACGAATATAAAGTATATTTTATATTTTATTTACACATTTACAAAATCGAGTGGTAAAGAGATTTTTGAGTGACGTTATCACAACCCTTTAGTAAAACCGATCGTATCACTGAAGACATGTAATATCCGTCATAAGTTGAAACGCGACCCGGAATTAGAGAAAGGATCTGGTGTGACATTGGAGGAGGGTGCAGTATATTTGGGTGCTATACAATTACATCGAGACAAGCGTGACATATCATGGTTCTGAAAGTCAGACAGTAGTACTTGGGGGAGTTGGCATCTTCTAGTGTTCTGACTAAATATTTACTAACATTGCAATAATAACGTGCAACCAACCCAATATAATATAATACTGTAGACAACAATACACCAAAATTTATTGAAAGTCACAGGAAAAAAAACATGTACGGCTCATGATACATTCCTTTCTGTCCTTTCTTTGAGATGGGTTGAAAGTCAATGGCTTTCACTCTCTTCTCTCATTCGAAAGTATGACATATGTTGGTTATATTTGAGAGGATCAACCTAATTTTTTTCCTAATAAAAAAACGGGTAGAAGGTTTTTCTAACTTAACTCGAGGTCTCGAGTTTGAGCCCGAGAATGTAATCGTGTTAACATTCCTGAGAGAGAACTTTACCGCCTTAGTAATCCTACAAAAAAAACAAGACTCATGGGCTGGATGTATACACCAATGGCAGCTTGTCAGCTTGCGTGTATTGGCTGTTGATACAATTTGAAAAACTTGCGACGAAGTCACCCACCCCAAAATTATTCCTTGAAAAACGCACTTAACTATAACGCCTCAAGTTTTTGACTTGTTTTGAAAATACTTTTACGTAGATGAGGAAGATAAGAGAGGAATCGCGTTTTGTTCGAAGGAGAGGGTAAAGGGAGGGAGTATCGTTCTTTCTGATATTTTATTTTTACGTGTTCCAAAATTTCTGTATGCTTACTGCTTATGCTTGTTACAAGACGTGCAAATTCATAATTGAGGAGAGATGTCACCAAGATTTCCATCTCATAGACCCACAACCCTCTCCGGTTGATGTATAGGAGTAAATCCTAGAAAGTATGTCCCGAAAAAAATGGTGAAAGGATGTTCCGAGTAAAAGACTGAATGATGTTTCACATACATTGCTTGAAAAACGAAAGATAGAGTCTTGACTACAAGTATTCAAACATGGCCTGAAAGCAACAACTTATTAACACTGAGATAAAGATCAGACGAGTTCAGCTTGACGTCTACCACGCTCCAATCTGCAATAATCAAGAGCACTATGTTAGATTTTAGCACATCGAGTGAAAAATTATTCTGGTCATAGTGCGTCGGATCGAAAAAAAATCCCCTCTGCCCTCTTCAAGCCTCCTTCAACCATCCTTCAACCATCCTTCACCACCCTTCGTCGACCCGTGCTTTGTTTATAAAAGTAAGACCTGTATTCCTCAAGTCGACAATGGAGTGGGGATCCTCTAAGATCTTCCCCAAGCATTTAGTCAGTTGTACAAGTATTTGCACTTTATGGATTTAGGATTAAGACAAGTCTATCAGACGATTGTATCTATTCACGTGCACGTCTCTCAGCTTATACGTTAATAGGATCATATAGACTCAATCTAGGCTTTAATTTGGTAGAACGTTTTGGTACGGAGGGGGGCCTCATATGGTTGTATTATTGACTTACATAGACAGGTTTTGAACCTTGATCATGAAACCATTTCGAAATATTAAACATAAAACCTTGGTCATGAAATAATTACAAATAATCAAACATTATTATCTAAACCTAGCAGCTCACATGCATATAGGCTATGTATAAATACATTTAAAAAAAAATACAATAGTCAAATGCAACACTAATGTAAGTAAATAAAAAGTATTATGACAAATTGACAAGAAATTAGACTTTTTAAGGTTAGCTTTTAGTTTCAAAAATAAGAAATCATGGCTACTCTGATGGGAAAAAATGAAGCCCACGCAACACGCCCTCAATTTCTCCTTTATTTCAAACTCCATTATCCTCGTAACACTTACTCTTAATCTAAGTGAGCCCTTAGTGTTGAAGTTGAAAGGCATTTCATATTCGATATTTGACTTAAAAGCCTTTAAAGGTTTAAGAAACACTTAAGAACCATAAGGCAGGCGTGCATCTTTAACACTTTTAAGTTTTAACAGCTAAACCATGACGAAAAATATACACAGGCACATAGCCGCCGCAGCAGCAGCTCATGGAAGGTTGTGTAATCATTCGCTCTCACTTCTGATTGTTATATTGGGAGGCGTCACATACATGAGACATAAAATATAACTTTTTCCATGCTTCCAAGGGTAAAATATAACCAATAATAGACCATGAAATCAACACCACGACCTTTAAGTGTGCAAGTAATCTTATAATCATCTTTTGAGGAAATGTATTGATGCAACATAAGGGTAGTTTTTGCAGCTTAGGAGTTTATTATTTTCAAGGTTGAAGGGCTTGCTAGTTGCTATGATAATTTCGTCTGCAGTGAAGAATATGTAAGGGGCAGTGCATAAGAAAAACGAGGCAGCAAGCTAGCAAGCACAAAAGAAGGCCCAGATCAGAAATAGGCAATGTTACTACTATCTACTTCTGGATCCTAGTAGTGAGTGATGACCAAAAGTGACAAAACAGGTTAAGAAAAGATATTGGAGATCTTGTTACGATCCTTTGGTCTGCAATGCAGAATATGCAAGCAACAGCACACACAAACAGAACAAAATGAGTGTCAGGGCAGAAATTTACCACGTGATTAATTTTGGTCGAAGAAAATATGATAAAGCTGACGTAACTTAGGTAAAGATATGCTAATTAAAACTAATTAGCCTGAACGGCAACAAAAGGTGATTTAAAATTACAAACCAAGTACCTTAAATGGAAGTATGGGTGACCATTTTCTATAGGAAAAAAGACTAAAGAGTTTCAGGTTAGAAAGTTGAAAGGTGAGAATTACCGAGAAAAAGCTACGGAGTACAAGTTTTAAGTTCAGATCTAATGAAAAAATGACACATTTGGATTCTGAGTAAATTATCTACATGGTAAAAAGGATACAATTACTAATATACGATACTTTACGGTAGCTCATCTTAGTTTTTACATAAACCAGGTGAAGCATCTTACCCTAGTGGCCTGGTGAGTTAAGGATTTTAAATTCATGATCTTGAGCATCTTTTGTTTTGCATAATCCCTACACTTCTGTGCTTTTGATCTCTTGACCACGACTGGAGAAATATCGGTCAATCAAAACAGTTTGTTGTGTGCCTCCAAATCTCCAATGGACAGAAGGGAGAAAAAAGGAAGGAAAGGAAAAGGGAGACAAGGAAAAGAAACGATTCATGAAGAAAACAGCAATCAGAATAGAGTAAAGAAAATTTTGACTTCGGAATCTATCCAACTTAGGGAGGAGCTAGTTGAGTAAGAATGGAGTGAAGAAGGTTCCCCATTTCCCTCGTAAAACTCCCACCCCAATCTCCTCACTCAAATATTATCCAAAATGGAACGCTAGATTCCTCCCTCTTCTTTTCCCTCTATCCAACCAAATTTTCCAAATTGCCTCCTCAATGGGGAGAGAATTTTCTTTGACATGCGGCCTAAAGAATACGAAGTATAAATTTGGAGCTTCAAATTAATAGTCGTAAGATTATCAAAATAACGGCCAACAAACTTATGAAAGAATACACAAAATGACAGCAGGGAAATGCAAGTATGCAACCACTACGACACTCAACTATCTTATTGGTTAGTTTTGTTAATGAAGATAAATTTAGGAAACCTTCAATGAAAGAGATAGGCATGCTACACGAAAAACGCTTCTAAACTAAAACATACTTTGAAGCCATAGCTCAATTGCTCATTGTGTATCCTAAGCCTTCATCAAGAAAACAACCAATCCCCAAAAGCTATTAATACTCATAGTCGTGAAAACCATAGCTTTTAGAAGTCTCCACACTTAAAACTATCTGAAAAGCTAACAAATAACAATTAATATTTCACACTAAAAAAATATTCCACACCAAAATTCACCACCACAAAACATACCTTGTCGCCTATACATGAATAATGCATACTAAACATAATTTCCAGGCAGTCATTCCATAAAACTTCACCATCTTCATTGTCAAACACACATTGAAACTACAATAGTATACGAATACAGTGGTTTGTAAGGCTCACACAGCACAAATGGCATGTTTTTCATTTCCAACCGGGCCGAATACTCATTACTCTTCGCTTCTAGATTATGTATTTATAATGAAATAAAGCAAGATGACTCACTTCTTTTGAATCTGAAGCAACAGTCAATCTATGCAGCTCACGGCTCACATTGTGTTACTACTACGAAGTTAAGCCTTCATACATCAACCCCCCTTAACCCGTAATACAAGTAAGCCTTAAGGCACTGTAATAATGCTGATTCTGTTGTTAATCGCGAAAGCATACCCAATTACAAAAAACTACCAATACTCCCCCAAAAAAACCCGCTTTCGGATATCCATCTCTTCACCCATTCAAACCCTTACAAATCAGACAATTCCCATTTCAAAACATCACAACTCCTACTCCAACATCCAAAACACCAATCCACCACCAAATTAGGTCAAACAAACACAGAAATCCCATCAACATAAAACCCAAATCAATAAAAAAACAAAACTGAAACTAAACCCATAAATGTCAACCTATTCAACAAAACGATTCGGGGTCGACTAACATGAATCATCATCTGAAACCGTCTCAGGCATCCAATACAACTCGAAAATCAAAATGTCAACCTAATCACTACCATAAAATCTTAATCCCATCAACATAAAAATACAAAAACTAATTAAAGTAAGAATCTTTACCTAAACCCAGGTGGGAAATGAAGATAAGATGCAAATTAATGATGATTAGAAGAAGGAGGAGAAGAGTAGAATTTGTTGTAGACAGTTTCCCCAACAAGATAGACACAGAAAGCACCAACACCAAGACCAAGTCCAGGAACAGAATGTCTAAATTGATTGGATAACATTGGATGTTTCCTCCATGCATCCCTTCTTCTGAAGAACTCTCCTGTTGTTCCCAGTTCTTTCCCCATTTTTTTGATATTTGTAAATTGATGATTGATCTAGTTTGATCTTTTTGGTTCTTGATTTGTGAGTGTATTTGAGATGTTGTTGGATTTTCATATGTTGATTTGGGTCAGTTTTTTACTTGAATTCAAGTTGAGTGAGTTAGTTGGGCCTTATCCCATCTAACTAAAGTTTAAAATTGAGGGGTTTCATCTGTATGAGAGATGATAACAGTAGTCATAACACCACTCCGAAATTCCTTATACCACTCAGTTTTTGTGGGACTTCATATTTACATTAATTTAATTATACACTCGTCAAATTGAGTGGTATGAGGTATATCCGAGTTGCGTTACTACAACCCTATCTTTAGTTGATCACATCATCTAACGATGAGGTTATGAGTTTGATCTTTCATATTTTTTTGAAGATTTAAGCTTAATACCATGATAAAATTAAGTATTCGTAGTACTATTTTGTCGAGTATTCAACTTTGAAATGTGTGTACTGTGATTTTTTTTTCTAGAAGTTTCTTAAAATCTTCTAAAGTATATAAAAGATCTAAAAAATAACTAAAATGTATTATTAACTAATCATGTTTACAAATTGTTTCAGACCTGTTTCATATTCATGACCGTCTTTGATAAGAAAAAGTGTATATTATTATGAGTTATACACTTATATACTCCAAAATATATAAAGACGTAGAAATATTTGAAATAGATGGAATAGTACAATATCATATTTCCATTATTTGGATTGAGAGTTCAATTTGAAAAACCTAATGTGAATATCAAAGAGCTCCGAATTCAAATTCAAATTCAAATACACAACTAAAACACCCCTAAAGTTTCTAAGCTAGTCCATCTACACAAAAGACCAATTTGGATAATAACAAAATGAGCTATGGCTAATTAGTGTAATTCGACCCAGTTAATAGTCCGAAAATAAGTTGACTTAATGGACATGAAATTACTGTTACATGTACTTCCTCTCTTCCATCATTTGTAAGGAGTTTTTTTTAATCAAATATATATATATAACTTAATTAATTAGAGGCGTCAAATGCGGACTTAGGCCGGACACGAGCCAGAATAACATGAATATTTTGGCCCATGATCCTGCGGGTTTGCGGGTTTTGGTCAAGTTCGTGAACCCGGCTTTTGTGAATTTTGGAAAATACCTTGTCGTCCAAGTCTACTTAGTTCGTGGGGCAGACGGGATGGGCCAAATGGGCCGTCCCATTCATGAACAACTCCAAACTTATGGAACACAAGAAGTAATATATAGGAGATCGAGCACTAAAACAGAACTTACATAAAACTACTATAATTACCGAGATTCTGTATCACCCGATAACATCCTAGCATTGTAATCTGTCTATCGATACTCTATCTTTTCATACGAGTAGTTAGTTAGGTGTGCATTATGTCTAGAAATATCCACAATCATCAAGCATCCCCACCACATCATATATCTTCAATTGGACACTATCAACCTCTAGAGTTTTCCCTGCAAACCCTTTTACACTCCATACATCTCACACTTTCTAGACCACCCTAGAATCCCTTTCCCCCCTCCTATTATCCTATATATACTCACTCAACATCCCTCTCCTTTTCATCAACTCATAAACTACAAAACAAAAAAACACACAAAAAAACATAAAAGCTCTCAAAATGACAAAACTAGCATCAATTACTATAACCCTAGTAGTAATACTATCAACACTACTTCTCCTACAAACTAATGCACTAGTCCCCTTCTCAAGAGTCAAGAGGACTATTTGACCTAGACGACCCATTTCGCATCCTCGAACAAACCCCACTCTCCATCCCAAAACCCGGTCTCGGTCTCGGCCTCGACACCGCTACCCTAGCCCTAGCTAGGGCAGACTGGAAGGAAACAAACAACATGCACGTAATCACGGTCGATATTCCGGGGATAAAGAAGGAGGATTTAAAGATAGAAGTGGAGGAGAATAGAGTGCTTAGGGTTAGTGGAGAAAGAAAGGTTGAAGAAGAAGAAAAAGAAGGTGACAAGTGGCATCGTGTGGAGAGGACAAGTGGCAAGTTTTGGAGACAGTTTAGAATGCCGTTTAATGCGGATTTGGAACATGTGAAAGCTGAGTTAAATGATGGTGTGCTTAAGATAAGTGTTCCTAAGATTGCTGAAGATAAGAGGAAGAAGAATAAGGTTATTGATATTGTTGATAATAATGGTGGTGTGTCTAAGGTTGAGGAGATTAAGGCTACTAATAATAAGGCTGATTTATAAGTCATTAATCATGTTTTGTTTGGTTGTATGTGAGTTTGATAATTCAGTGTAAGAGTGTATCAGTATGAGTATGTATTAACTACGGAAATAATGAATCCAATGTGTATGGTTTTTTCTACTTTCCTAGCTTCAATAAGCGTGGCTGAATACAATTATAATTTTGTCTTCAACTGAAAACAAGTCAAATAATGTGACTAATTTGACGATGAATTTGACCAGTGTCATTTCCTAAGCTAGTAAGCTATAACTGGTTGTTTGTCACAAATTTATATATTGTCGTTAAAATGGTCACAATAGGTCCGTTTTCAGCTGAAGATGGAATTTGTTCGTTTTCAATGAGAATTCGCGAAGCAATTTAATAAAGATTAATTGTTATTAATATAAAATCTTTATGTATAATATATTGAAAATTAACTCTAAATATACCATGCATTGCACGGGATTTATACCAGTACGTGTAACAACGGATTAATACAACATTTCATATAGCAGATTGTATAATAATCATATACTAGTTTTCAAATTTCATAATAATCATATACTAGTTTTCAAATTTCATATAGTAGACATTTATAAAAATTAAAATCAAACCTAATAAATGATTTGAACGGGAGAGTCATGTTAATATTTTCTGGAAATATAGGTCAAATATAACTCGAGTCCTGACAAGGTTTGTAAAATATTGTTAAAATAAAAATATACTCAATATATCAATATTATTTTCTTAAAAATTATATTTTTAGTACAGTCTTATAAGTTAATTGTTATAAAAAATTTATGCAAATGACATTATTATAAACCCGTGCATCGCACGGGCATAAAATTTAAGTAGCTGATCATTTTATTCTACTTCTCATTTCTAAAAGGCTGAATTTAAGTCTGGGCTCTCCATTCTCTCTGGCCTACTGTTTTTGTTGGGCTCAAGTCCGGTCCATAAACTTTTTTTCTTTTATCCAAATGCCCACTCTCTCTACGGTTTGTCATCAATTCATCTCCTTTTCAAGTTATACAAAAGCTCATTTGAACGTTTTAATTAAGGTAAAGATTAAGATGACATATTTCCATGTTATTTAATGTTGGTTATAATGATTATTATATTATAAATGTGAGATAATTTTAAATAAAAGGAAATAACGAATTTACTATATGTTACTTGTTATGTGAGAGTATTAATTTAATGTTTTAGATTTTACTTTCTTCGTCCCGATAATTTGTTTACCTTTGATTTTGATATAATTATTAAGAATATTGTAGGGGAGCATTTGTAGTTCTACTTGGTGGATGACAAGTAGACAATGGTCTCATTTGGTGATCAAATTACTCATAAAACAAATGACCGGAACGGAGCAAGTACCATTTAAGGTCGATGTATCCTCACCCCTAAATCTATCCAGTGAAGAAATTTCAGGGATAATAGAAGTTTCCATCTACGACCCATGCATGGGTGCAAGCCAGGCAGCCCTACGACGGATAGTCTTTTCAAAAACATTTATGTTGAACAAACCCATAAGTGTTGAGGTTATTTACAAGGAGGTCATCTTCCAAGTTGCTAAGAAGAAACGTCTCACTTCTAACTATTACTATGTTAGTAAGGTGTCAATGGTCCAGTTCAAATTTGTAGCTGTTAGGGATCATAACAAATGAGGACGCAAGGTTGATTGATTGTGCCAATGGTAAAATTCAATTGAGTCGCGCTATTGCTACTTAAAAAAATATCTTTTGTTTTTGTTGACGTTTCACCTTCTCTTTGCAGGTACACTCACTCTATCACTACGACTGCGAGGGCAAAGGGAAAGACGGTTTGCTCAATAATTGAGTTTGACGCCCATTAGTCTGTTACCATCCTCCTCTAAAAAACTCCATATTTTCATTTCAATTACGTCGTCATGTACCTTTCTTCCACCACACGGACCACAAGTAGTTTAGGGGGAAACCTTAATCAAAGCAACTACCCTTGTCAAAAGTAATACGGAGTAAGAGATAATAGCGACCGAGGATTTACTTGTTACAAACTCTTATATAAATTGGTCTTATTTTACAAAAGTGTACCTCAAATTGGGGACATATGCTTTTCAATTCGTTAATGACAAAATTTGCTGATTTAAACCTGACAAATAGCACGAATTGGCTCGGCTCGGCCCAACGACAAACATGAGCCAGTCCGACCCGTACAAATCATCCTTTAGACCAGCCGGTTCAGGCTTAGCCAGAGTGGTTACCAGCTCACCTCTAACCCTGACCCTGGTTATGTCTACGTTGAATTGCAAGGAGGGAATTTGGTCAATGTGTGACCTAAATGCATCCCTGAGGTTTCCAACCGCACCAATGGTATTAGAATACCTCTATACCTTGCATTGCCAATTACTTAGAAGGTAACTTTATGCAGTATGCACTCCTCATGAAAGAAAAAAAAGTAAAAGTACCCCAAAAATCAGGTTAGTCAACTGTAAATTCTTCAATGATAAACTGATATAGATCATATTTTTATATTACATTAAAAAAAAGGAATATCATGTAGTGATTACGAAGTACTTCGTAAAAATTCTTGGGTGAAACCGAGTCTCTGTACTGATCTATTACATGCTTTTATGTAGAATCCATTATTTTAATGGACCTAACATATTATATGTGAGATGGTAGTACTCAGATCGGGTGTTTTCTTATAACAACATTTCATTTTTCCCACTTAATACTAAAAATAAGTAGACAATTAGAGATGGTCAATAAAAAAAGCTTGATAAGTTAAATCACCTAGTGCTAATGTGCTATAGCCTTCATGGCTTCATATATAACATAATCCACATATACACCAAATTATAAGGGAACAAAAAGTGCACCACTCAAATACAAAAAAGAAAGTACTAACACATAAAAATGACAAATAAAAATTGAAAAAAAAGGACCCCCATAGCAAAGATGTAATAATAATCATCACATAATTAGGAATAAATAATGTGAAATCAAAGTCCAATAATCAAAGATAATCCAAGACTTAATTACTACTACTACTAATTATAATAATAAATAATAATATGATAACTAAACAAATTATATAGAAGAAGATGAATTATTAATATTATTATTATTAATATTATTATTATTATTGTTGTTGATGTTGATGTTGATGTTGTTGTTGGTCTTGTTGGCTAAACTATGCTTGTTGTTATGCATCCAAACCTTCAAAACTCTTCTCTTAACACCAATTTCTTGACAAAATTGTTGCACAACACTTTCCTCTTGTTTTTGAATTTTCCATTCATTTTTTTCAGCAAATTCCAACATTTTCTCTTTTTGTTCTTGACTAAACTTTGTCCTAAACCTCTTCTTAATCCCTTGATTAAACCCTTGATTAAACCCTTGATTATTATTAATATTATTATTATTATGCTTCATAACCATAACTCCACCATTACCATGCACAAACCCATACCCATCATCATGATGATTATTATTATTATAACCCATGTTAATAGGTAATGACCTTGTAAAAGGTATAACATTTCCACTCCCTAAAATGACCTTTCTACCCCTACCACCCATAAGAGTAGAATGTGGTGTAGAAGGGTAAAATTGACAATTATTTTCACCTCCTTCAATTTCTTTCCTATGGAAATTCCTATGACAATTACAAGCACAACAAATAAGAGCTTCAATACTTCCTTCTTCACCACTTGGCATAAACTCTCCACATCCATCTAATGCATTTCCTCCCATTGTTGCTGCATGGTTCTTTTGACATTCCCTATATTTTATTACCACCTTATTATTACTCTTTTTTACCTCACTGAAATTACCATTATACCCTTGTACTTGTAGATGTTGTTGCTCTTCTATACCATTGTTGAAAATGTTGTTTGATGGTGCTTCATGGAATACACCAACATATGCACTACTTATTGGCATTGGAATTTCTCCTTCTTCATGATCCATATTTTATGTATATAATTATATAATTATGGGATTTTTGAAGTATATATGAAGACCTAATAAATAAAAAAATTCAGGAGAAAAATGACAAAAAGCACTTAAATTATAAGGATCAGAGAAGATATGTTTTTAAGGATGGTCTTAAATTCCAAGGGACATTAAATTTTTTATTTTTTATTTAAAAAAAAAAATTATAATATTTTTTTTTTTTGAGAAAATAATTGTCAGGTCTTTAGGAAGCAAGAAACAGGTCAAGCAGACGTTACTACTGATATAAGGTTTAATGATATCCCTTTTTGGTGTGTTCAATTACACCATATAATTCCTATAAATGAAAATATAAATTATATAAAAAAGAAGGAAATAAAACATAGTTAAGATGGTCTGTTTTTTTGCTGAAATCTAAGTGGATGCCATAATCTTGTCATTAATGATGTTGTACAATAATAGGGTAGCTAGTTCATCAACTTCTTCACCATTATGGAATTACCTACAACATGAAAATGAGACAAACAAAGATTATTTAGTAATAATTAGAGTTAATTATAGTATTTCAACTTCATTAACTTTATAATGTAAGTATTTAATTAGTTGCAAATTTGGCAATGTAATTTAAAATTACTGAATTTGTGAGAGGTGAGATTTACAATAATAAAATAAATAACAATTACTCATATAAGGTGAGGGGTTTTACATAAACGATAAAATTCTAGGAGTAATAAGTCTTCTGAGAGACAGTTCATGCTAATTAAATTAGTGTGAGACATGAGATTTAATATAACATTATAAAGAGATCGTCTCATTTTACGAATTAATAAAATATTAATTATAATGATGAATTATTTGGGGTCGATTAATATAAAGCGAGAGTATATATAATATAATAAAATTGTCAAAGTGAGGTAAAACATGACATGCAAAAGTACATTAAGGTTTATGAGCTTACCAACATTAACTTATTATTAAGCTGCTGCATGAGTTAGATAAATTGGTACAATAATGAAGGACATTGAATAATACTCCGTAATATACTAAGCATTGACTTAATAATTAGAAGTATTAGTTAAATGATCAAAATAAGACAAGGATTTTTTTAGGTTATTTATTAGTTAAGCTTAGTGAGAGAAAGATAAGAATAATAATATAAAGAGAGAAAGAAAGATAGTGATTTGAAAAGGAGAGTAGAGTTAAAGGGTTTTGCTAGTGAAGTTCTCTTAACACCTACAGCTTAAGTTTATATGTGAGTGATGAGAGGCTAAAAGGGAATAAGTAGTGAGAGTAAAAAGAAGATGGAAATAATTTCTAATTTTAACTTTTAAATTATTTCTGTAAAAATCTTGTTGTAAATAGATTTTTTTTTTGTTATCGGTCAATTTTTATTTAGTTATCCCAAATTGACTCGAGGGAATTGAAGTTTATATTTCATATTTAGTGATGAAATTTAGTCACAAAAACGTACCCTTGACTATGTAGTTATTTAACGATATTTTTAATTCTTTACGAAATGTTAATAGTTTATTCGAGATAAAATGAGGAAATCATATTTTTACTTTACTAACAAATATTACTTCAAGTGTAACTGTACAGAGCCTCGTTATAGCAACTATGCAGCATGATTTATGAATATATCGGCTTTTGTAAAGTATAGTAATATAGCACAAATTAAAAAACTAATTAAGAAATTATATCATACTAAGTTCAAGTGTTAACTCGGTGGTACCATTTTAATAAAATATTTATGTGAATCTTTCTTTAATTATGTTATTAACTTATTAACACGTGTTTTAAAAACACGCGTTAGAATAATAACCGATATTATTATAAATTAAACAGTCCATTTTCCGAAATGATCCATGCTGTAAGTATTCAAGTGTGGAGAATTGTTTTTTTTTTAAGAGGATAGGAGGGAATTAAAAGCAAAATGAAAATAAGAAGAAAAGTTAACAAGTTATAGCTTTGCTTGCAAAAACAGACATCAAGTTTACGCCATATAGATGATATGTTGATCAGAGATGCATGTGTGTCAGTGATCAGTATCATGTAGTGGAACTGGAAAGTACAATAGAAAGCACACGTACATACAATACAATACAATACATACATACATACATACATTTATATATACATATACATATACATATACATACATACCAATATACGAAGTACGGAGTACCGTATGTATATACTCCGTTGTATTAACAACTTGCATCGACAATACAAAGAAAATTAAAAAGAATAAAATCGATATGAAAACTATTTCATATCGCTGTTACATAAGGTGTTTTTCAATTTTTTGTTTATTTAATTGTCATCGTTGTATATACTAACTTTCAATTTTGCATGCATATATGTTTTAAGTGTTCATGAAATACTTCTAATAAGAAAACAATGACCGATCATGTTTGAACAATTTTCTTACACAAATATCTCAATTAGTTTTTTAGGTTTTCATTTTAAGGATAAGGACAATAATAATCATTTACATGTAGAAATGATATTAATAATATTATATTGGCTTTGTAAATTTGTTTCTCCACCGTTTCTTTTCTTTCTTCTTATTCAATAATCATTTTCACATCCATAACTTGCCATTGCTCATTTTCTCATGAATATAAAACACTCCTTTTTCTATAACGTAATCTAAATTATTTTCGTGTTAAATATATGTAACGCCCTGAAAATATAATATACAGTAAATAAAGAGAAAAATATGTATATAACAAACTATACGTTTTTATTTCAAAAAAAAACTTGAAAACAGATTTATTACAAGGCGTCACCGCCGTATTTCCTGTACTGGAAATACAAGGCTATAACATTTTCTTAGTAACCTTTATATTACGTATTATTTATTCTCTATATATATTAATTTCTATAGTGAAACTCACTCCCGCAGTTCCCCAGCATAGAAACCTGAAAAAAATAAACAATAATAACAAAATCAGTCAACACTGACTGAATATAATTTCAGTTACCTTCAGCGGTCCTAAATAAATACTTCTTATATATTTATTACCAGTATTAGTTAACTATAATTTGGAATACCCCTGTCATTTTATCATAACATTTAAAATATGGACTACCGGTCTACCATTACTGAAGTGAGACACATTACGGAGTAAAACTCCCCTGGGCTAAGCCCTCCTCCATGTACACAGGACCATATAATTATTTATGTAATCCCCTGTCACTTTCACCAGTAATAACCAGAACCGCAGTTCTCATATCATGGAGTCGTGCTCCCTTCCATGTACACAGGTTAAATTTGTAATGTCATCCCCTTCCCGTAATCGTATCCCGAATGCTACAATTGGCCAAATGTACATTATATGAAAAACGAGCATAACAACCACTACAAGAAAACAACATTCAGGCGACTGATATTGGCGACTAATTTCAGTCGCTAAAATGAATTTGGCGACTGAAATCAGTCGCCAAGACCCAGTCGCAGTCATTAGTCGCCAAAAAAAATTCGGGCGACTACTTTCAGTCACCAAATTTGGCGACTAAAAAAAACGTCGCCAATTTGGGGAAATGGCGACTGAAATCAGTCGCTCAAATTGGCGACTGACAGATTATGTAGTCGCCAATTTGGCGACTGAACAGTCGCCATTTTGGCGACTACCATAGTATTCAGTCGCCAAGCAGTCGCAAATGGATTTTCACTTTGCAAAAATACAGGGGTTTTGGCGACTGAAAAAAGTCGCCAAATGAACATTTCAGTCGCCAAAATACCTGTGATATTGCATGAAAATTTCTGTTTTCATCCTACCATACCATACCATCATACCATACCTGCAAGTATACAAGAAAACACGAAGATTTCACACATTTACAACAACACGATGTGAAACCAACATCCTCATATAGATAAAAAAAATTGTTTCAAGTTTACAAATTTTCTTAAACGGAATTGTTTATTTCAACCATAAATTGTTTCAAGTAACAAGTTTCTAAACTATATCAGAAGCCAAGGTTTATATTGGATTCGGCCTGGAATCCACCACTTCCATTGCCTTCATCATAATCCCGCCGATAGGGAGGGGGACCTTGGTTGCAATTCTCAAACCTACTTTCCCAAGCCTTGAATTTCTCTTTCATTATCCTTAATTCTTCATCCCTTTCCGCGTTTTTTCTTTTTTCCTCGTCAAGTGCGGCTTGGAGTCTTCCCACGACTGTCGGCTCGTAGGTTTGGTTTGAGGTGGACGACATTCTTCCCCTTGGAGTTTCGTAAAATACGTTCTTTGTCGACCCAATCCCGTAGACGTTCCCCTTCTTGAAACCCTTTACCAAGTCGAACCAAATCTCGTTATCGGGTTTCTCGGGATGCCTAAGTTTCTCGGCGGAAAATGCTTCCTACAAAATATAAACATTGTTATTAAAAATAGCTACAATATTGGTTAAACATTCAAAAAATTGAACTTATTGAAAAAATACAAAAATGCTTGAAACTTACATATAATTCCTTATCTTTTGGTTTGATCCAATATCTTCTATTGTCCTCGTCGACTGAAGAAGTACTACGGCGTCTGTTTGAACCGCCGCCACGTTGTCTACCTCGACCTCCTGCCATCTACAAGTACACAAATATTCAAATTGTTAGAAACGGTTAATAACATAAAAAACAAACATAAGCTGTTAATAACATAAAAAAACATGTTCTTCTTCACTCATTGATATATGATCAATAACATTTTGCTCCCTTCATATAATGGTTTTTCACTCGCCTTTAACATATCAAAAAAGGCTTTTGCTTGTGGGTGTGGTTCTTCTTCACTCATTGGTATATGATCATTATTGAAAATATTAGACTCAAATGCATCAACTACCATATCTCTATATGGATTCTCATTTTGTGGGATTTGGGATTGTTCGGGAAGTGAAAAAAATGATTCTCCATGAGAAATCCAATTGTAGTAGTTTGGACAAAACCCGTTTGTATAAAGATGTTCTTGAACCTCAATGTCATGTAGATATTTCATGTTTTTGCATTTAATACAAGGACACCTAAGTTTCTTTGCTACTAAATCATACTCGTCTTGTTGTCTAGCAAATTCAATAAACTCGGGAACCCCCTTTATAAATCTAGCGCTAGGACGTCTTTTCTTATCAAGTCTATCTTCGTACATCCATGTACGTTCCAACCTATTCATTTTAATCTAAACATTAACCCACACAACAATAATTACAACAATATTGATTATCAATTATTACTAACTCTAGGAACATATCTATTATCAATAATAAACAAACACTACAAAATAAAGTTCGGGTTGCGACGGATTATTCCGTCGCTAGATAGGGAATTTCCGTCGCTAATGACTGATTTGCGACGGATTTGCGACGGATAGAGTCCGTCGCTTATTTTCGTCGCAAACAGTAGTAATTGCGACGGATTATTCCGTCGCACAGTTTTGCGACGGAAAGTCAAGCATTTGCGACGGAGTCGCCGTCGCAATAATTGACTGACTTGAATTGGGGTCAAACATAAAGTCAACAGTTGCGACGGAATTTCCGTCGCAAATGGTTGACTTTCCGTCGCAACTGTTGACTGAATGTTTGACTTGACTGCCACCTGTTCAGCCAAGTCAAACATAAAGTCAACTTTTGCGACGGAATTTCCGTCGCAAAAGTTTGACTTTCCGTCGCAAAGATTGACTTTGTGTTTGACCTGGCTGTAAGTCAGTCAATGTTTGCGACGGAATTTCCGTCGCAAAAATGCCTGTATTTTCCAGGATCTGCCTGTTTCTTGCATCCCCCTATACGCGTTAAAACGACAAAAAACCTGCAAATTACAGAAGTTTTCCAGCAGTTACGCGTCCAACAAAGTTACTAATGTAACACAAAACCGAACAAAGTTTTGATTTTATATCATAAAAGTAATTAAAGTCTTTCAAATAAAAGGTTCAAAGTACCAAATAGTTAACTAATCACTCAAGTCAGTGGAGTGATTGGAGGGAAAGGAGGGAAAGGGGTGAATGGGTTGGACCTAGCATTATCGCCCCTATCATCATCAAAGTCGTCTCGACCCTGGTTAGGACCTCCATTTCTGCAGTTTTGAGTAGAATTTCTTGCAACCTGACTCAAGTACTCTTCTATAGCTGCAATCCTTTGAGCCTGCTCGTCGCGCTCTTGTCTAAGTGCAGCATTCTCCTTTGACAGCTTAGTAGCCAAACCTTGGTTGCCCTGAGTCGGGTTTGAGGTAGCAACAGGGTGCCTATGATGGTCAAACAAAAACTTCGCCCCTGGTCCCAATCCGTAGCATCTTCCTTTCTCGTCAAATCCAGTCTCCTCATAATAGATCTCATTATCGTCGATGTTTTCGACTCCTTGAGTTTGAAGCTCAGACTTCTTTGATATGATCTTATTCTGCATCACAAACAAGTTCAGAATTAGTAATTGTCATTTAAATTAAGTAGTTAATGTAATTAAATATATAAATTACAAATTAAACATAAATCACTTAACAAAAAAATGCATAACTTACATAGAGTTGAGCTGGTTTTTTTGATAACCATCCACGGAACGGGTGCTTCTTTGTCTTCTCTAAGACTTGCACCGCATTTGGGATACCAGTTGAAGATTTATCGACCTACAATTTAAATACTTGTTAGTATAACATATATATAAGTATTAAATTATACTTCCTCCATTCTCATATGATGTACCCATTTTGTGAATATATGTGAGGTATATTTTAATAAAATGGGAACATCATAAGAGAATGGAGGAAGTAATTAGATAAATAAATAAAAAATGAAAGAAGATTTAGATTTACCATTTCGTCCATGATTCTCAAGGTGTTTTTTCTACCCATAATGTGAGTAGGCAACGCCTTTCCCTTCTCTTCACATCCCGATCTACGATTAGCCGCGCCTGATTGAGATCTCACAACGAAACCAGGGAGGGAGGTGGCGGCGGCAGGGTGGCAGTGGGGTGGCAGTAATAATAATTATCTCACAACGAAACCAGGGACGGAGGGAGTAATAATAATTACCTATATTAATAATTACAACAATTCAAAGGAGGGAGGGTGGCAGTGGGGTGGGGGTGGGGGCGGCGGCAGGGAGGGAGGTGGCGGCGGCAGGGAGGGGGTGGCGGCAGCAGGGAGGGGGTGGCGGCGGCAGGCAAGGGGAGGGGGTGGTAGATCTGAAAAATCAAATTAAGAAGATGGAGAGAGATAGAAAGAGGGGCGTACCAATTGAAGGCTCCGGTGGTGTAGGTGGTGGTTCCGGTGGTGTTTGTGGTGGCTCCGGTGGTCTTGGGTTAGGGTGGCGCCGGTGGGGTCTTAGGTAGAGTTGACGGATTTTTAATTGATTTATGTATAATGATATACGGGGAAAGACTTCGCTGCTGGTTATATCAAAAAAACCTTGCGACGGAATTTCCGTCGCAAATTTTATTATTAATTAATATTTGCGACGGATTTTCCGTCGCAGAAAGAGAATTTCCGTCGCAGAAAGAAATGCCACCTGGCTTTGCCAGTTGTGATATTTCAGTCAATTATTTGAATTTGCGACGGAAGTTCCGTCGCAATCTTACAAATTGCGACGGAACTTCCGTCGCAGAGGTGCCCGCCATGTTATTTTTCTAGGCGCCATGGTTGGAAACTCTGCTACGGAATATCCGTCGCAAATCCGTCGCAAGATTCTATTTCCGTCGCAGGATCCGTCGCAAAGGTTTTTTTGCTACGGAATTCGTGTCCGTCGCAAATATTCCGTCGCTAATGAAATACTTTTTTGTAGTGCAAACAATAATATTGTCAACATGGATACTAACTATACTAAAATTAACATATCACTAATTAAACATGGATACTAAACAACTATCAAACTAATACATACACACTTTAATTATAAAATCCTAACATTCTACTCCCTCCATCACAATTATTTATTTGCCTTTTGATTAAAACAACCATAAAAAATAATTTAAAGGGCAAACAAATGAATAAGACGGAGGGAATACTAACTTTCTAACATCAATAATACTCCCATTTATACTAATTTAGTCAATCAACAATCCTAACATCATCAAAAACACCAATACATTGTCAATTACAACCTCGATTAACATAATGTTAACAATTTCACAAAACCCCCCAATTTATATAAACCCTAACCATCAACCTACACAAACCCTAACTAACTAACCATTAGAACTTTGTAAGCATCACAAATTATACATAAACATCATAATACTAATTAAAATCATAAAATAAACAAACAAACAAGCTAAGGAATTAGATTTAGGAGAGCAAAATCGCACCTAATTAAGGAAAAGTGACGGAAATAGAATAAGAGTCGGAGTTTGTTGGTGAGGACGGTGGTGATATCGGTGGAGCTAGTGTCGCAGTGGTGGTCGGAGAGGTGGTTAAGGGAATGGAGTAGTGGTGGTGGCGATTTTGTAGAGGGAATAGGGGTTTCGGGTGTTTTGAAGAAATTTGGGGAAGTATAGAGTGGCGGATTAGTTTTGCGATTCTGGAATAATACACAAATTGGCGACTGAAAAGGTAGTCGCCAATTTGGCGACTGATTTCAGTCGCCAAATGGCTTATCAGTCGCCAATTTGGCTACTGAAATCAGTCGCCCGAGTTTTTTTAATTAAAATCTGAGGATTGTTTCAGTCGCCAAATTGGCGACTGATTTCAGTCGCCTTATTCTATTTTCAGTCGCTAAATTGACGACTACTTGTATCAGTCGCCTTATATAGTCGCGTGAAACAAGTTTTCTTGTAGTGAACATTACGTAAAAACATTATAGTATAATGGACATTAATATAACATGTGAGTAGTAAAATAACAATAATATGAAATCTACACTCCTTATTTTATGAACAATTACTTATAATGTCATCTGAAATTATTAATTTCTACGCTAAAGGGTCCAAAAACCATACTAGCATTATAACGGCTCTACTACAAAACTTACGGATAAAATAATATAAACAATTTCTTATACTATTCTCTTATTTTATTTATGTATAAGACGGTAACCAAATAGTTATAACGACAAAGGGTCCCAAAATCATACCTTTTATTAATTAACTAGGTAATTATAGGGGTGTAATTATTAAGAAGAGTATACTGTTATTAGTGACTTGGTCTCAATTGTTTTTAAGATGTCTTAATATTGTGATGGATCAAGGCTATTTATAGCCTAAAATTGTCGGCTAAAATTTTCCTAATGAGTGAGAATTCATAGCCTCGTAGGTGTAATTATTACCTCTAGTAATCTTAATGGATAAGTATGTTGCCACGTACAAGTACTTGCCCAACTTTTATTCTTCTTGTTTTATTTTACTATCATCCTTCTTATTTTATTTATTATTATTATTATTATTTTATTTATTTATTTCTTTTACATAAATAGTCGGGATATTACAATATAACGGCTCGATGATCAGCTATTTCAAAATGGTTCAATCAACCAAACCAAAAAAATACAAGGTTTCTTACTATTCAGTTCGATTATTATAATTCAGGTTATCTAATCACCATGTTTAACTAGACTAGAAAATTTTCAATTGAAGGTTAATTTAGTAATTTGATCTGACATAAATGGCAAAACGGATTTTTTTAATTACTACTTTTACCTAATTAGCTTGTTTTAAACATCTTACACTAGTAACTGTTCATTCAACTTTCAACTAAGTAAAAGTGCACCCTTTACCAACATACGATGGCAATATGTCACGGTAAATCATCTGAAAAAATGGCAGTAAAGTAGTATGAAAAAGGGAAAGTGGCAAAGTGGGGTAAAATATTCTTCACGCGCCAGATTTACCATGAAGGGAAAACAAGAAATAATCAAGTGTATGCATGTATTATGAATGATAGAGTAGAGTAACAGGAATAAAAATACAAAGGAAAATGGTAAATAATGGTCCCACATGTGTCAGAAAATAGGAAAAATGAGAAGAAGAGCATGCTTCCTGCTGCAGAAGCATTAACTTTAGGAGAAGGAGGAAGGTAGTGTTGGTGTTGTTGGTGTTGTAAACTTGTAATGTAATATATCATGAAATTTGAACAACATTACTCAATATGACAATGATGTATATTGTTATCTACTTTATACTCCCTCCATTCAACTCCACACTACACTTATCTTTTTTCACGTTTGCCAACGCGCGTTTTGCATCGTAAATATAGTTCGCTACGTATTTGCAAAAATTATACAAGTTAGATATTTTTAATATACTCTTAAAGACGAATCAAACAAGATCCCACATGAATATATTTTCTCTTATGCATTAGCCGGAAATTGAAAGATTCTTCCGACTTGTGAATAGTGTCAAAAATAGAAAACTACAATGTGGAGTTGAATGGAGGTAGTATTAGTGTACTACATACTTTCCTTTACGAATTTCTCATCAAATCTCATCACATGAATGAACTGCCAGGATGAGGTTGCATTATCCCCACATATTTATTAATCAATGACTCTTGCTTCATCATAATTAGATCAGTAGGATACTATTATATTCATTATTATATGGAGTATTATTTATTATTCACAACTATTTGTATGTATGTCCTTGTGAATATATATGTGTGACTTATGTAATTTATTTTGTTGTTGGGTTATTGTGGTCTCGTAATCGCTAATTCGATATGTTTGGAGTTAGACGATGGTAGGTAGCTAGGTTTAGAGTTACGAAGAGCTGGACAATGGGCTGGGCTGGTGTACGACGGGTATGGTAAGCCCTAGCTTAAGGCCGGCCCACATGAAAGGGTTGGGCCGGGCCGGCCTACCCCGACCCATGTTTTGCCCTGGACCAGACTGTGATGGGCGGCCACGCAATGCCACATGCACACGCTGCTTTTTTTGTATTTTAATTCGGTGGCATAGCGAGTCAAGCCCCCGAAATTGAAGCTTGATCAGCTCGCCACTACTAGTTGTGAGACGCAGCAGGTTCAGCTAGGTTTGGGTTGGTGGGCTGGCGGACACTCAACCCACGAGTGCGAGCCGGGCAAGCCCGCACTTGTGTCTACTCTAGAGTTAAGTGACATTGGACCATGTGTAGACGTACACCCGTGTCTGATCTGATGTGGTCCACACCATGATGCTCGAAAGACGGAAGAGTTAAGTAGGTAAAGGTAATTGTTCATCTTTTGATTAGAAGAGTTAACAAGAGAAATTGAGCGACATCAATGTTGTGTTTCTTTTGTGTAAATACTTGTATCTATGTATAATCTCGTATGTACTATGTTCTAACGGGTCATTATTGTAAGGACCCTAATGCTTGGTGTAACTCTTCACTGATAACTTATAATCCTCTACTTTTAGATACGCCTTATACTCGCATAGAAGAACCTAGAGAAATAAAAAAACAAATTCAAATGGTCGACAAATGCATATACCAAACGATGACTTGCACTTCTTGATATCTCAAACACGGAGGAACGCGCGCGCGCCATGCCCTACAACGCACCACTTTTAATTAATGACGTGTCACACCAAATCTATAGTCATCTCCTAGCCGATGTTTGGTGTTACACAATGATAGTTAGATCTACAGCTAAGAAGAGCTGGACAGTGGGCCGGGTTGGTGAGGGTCGGGCATGGTCAACCCTAGCTCAAGATCAGCCCACATGAGGGAGACAGACCTGGCTACCTCATGTTTGGCCCAAGACGGCCATCTCGTTATGGGGCGGGCCAAGCAGGGTCGCACGCCCAAACTACATTTTGTATTATTTTTTCACGGGCCACAGGTGGTGTAAAGAGCTAGCGCGTTGGCGAGATGACAATTACTCAATCCATGGGTGTGAGCCGGCGGGCTGGGCGGCAGACCATATGCATGGCGTCTCGCTTGATTTCTTATGTAGATACATATATTATTTGTAATATAGAAGAATCATCGATTATGGAACAATATACTAACAATGTCTATAAATTTCGTATGTACATATGCTAACAGGTCATTATTGTAAGGAAGTAAGGAACCATGACACGAACACGACACGAGAAATAACCGGGTTAGGTTTGGGTTAACCTCTATATATAAACACGAACCAGACACGAATAATCTATATATTTACTAGATTAGTTCTAATATTTCTTAATCTTTCATCACATAAATATACTTACACTTTCTAAATATAAACATGACACAAAAACACGATACGAAATTAACCTTTTAGGGTTTAGGCTCGATAAATGTACGTGGTTCGGCACGAACACGACACGAGATTTAATTGCGTTGAGTTTGGGTTGAAAGGTTCGTAATCCGTTTACATGTGACACGACCTGATTTATTTGCTAAGTCTAGTTATGGTTATAAGCCGAAATAGCAATCTTAATATCAACTAAAAGAAAAAGATTAGATACAATTATGCAATTATGATAATCACGTTTGATTTTGTAATTTCAACTAAATACGTAACGTAACTAGTATTATTTCAAAATCGATTAGACAACATCCCTTACTAATCCCTCTATTCCACCATATTAACACCCGTTTAGAGAAGGGATAACAAAAGTAGGGTGTGTTTCTTAAGACAAGAGCTAAGTGGGTACACGGCACGAGTTATCTGTCTTAAGGTTAAATATTACATTATTTGTTTAGATAAGACTATTATTTTGCTATTGTCTAGGAGCTTTTCTTTTGTCTTACCCTAACTATTTAACCCGTCTTAAATGAGAATTTGTATGAGATAATTCCACTAGGCACTAGCCAATTTGAATGCAATACAGCAAAGGTACTTACACAATTATATTGATTGAGAATTGAGAAGATGGATGAATCTTAAAAATAAGGCTATCACATCACATGGAAAAATCAGGTAGTAGTAGTTTAACTTGAATCACACGTTGCAATTGCTCCCTTTTTGCCTGCATGTCCTTGAATTAGCTTGAGGCCACTTACCAAATGTTACACCAATTTTAGTGTAACAATCCCTTTACTTACATAACCTTTCATTCACAATTTTAATTTATTATTTCGGAAAATTCACATGGTACCCTCGATGGTTTGCCATTTTGCACGAAATACCCAAAATTTTGATCTAGAAAACTTTAAGAGGTCATAACTCGTGTTTACGAGATCATAAAGTGATGATTTTTTTTTCAAATCGATCGTCTTTCGAAGTACTACGATTTGAAAAAAAAATTGTCGAGTTCGGAATTCTTAACCAAGAGATATGCTCGCTCAAAGTTTATTCGGTCAAAAAAACTTTGACATGCAATAACTCCTAGCTACGGGATCCAAATACAATAATTTTTTTTTCAAATCGTAGTTCTCGGAAAGATGATCGATTTGAAAAAAAAAATCGTCACTTTATGATCTCGTAAACACGAATTATGACCTCTTAAAGTTTTCTAAATCAAAATTTTGGGTATTTCGTGCAAAATAGTAAACCTCGGGGGTACCATGTGAATTTTCCGGACATTTATTATTTACATGGATAGTATGCCTTTGCTTCTACTGTTTCTATTTGGCAGATGTTTGCAAATTGCTATGTCAATCATTTCACTCCATTTCGCACTCCTTCAGCTCATGGACATTGGACCACGCACCACGCACCACCCACCACCCATAACCTTATTCATTCAGAAAGTCTTCTTTAAGACGGGTTAATCCGTCTTAAGCTTAAGACGGGTTAATCCCCTCTCACAAAGAACAAGTGAGGAACAAATGGTGGGATACATTTGCTTCCTACTTGCACCCCCACTTGCCCTTTGTGAGAGGGTGTGGGTTTGACCCGTCTTAAGTTTAGACTGGTCGACTGCACCCCCACTTGCCCTTTGTGAGAGGGGATTAACCCGTCTTAAGCTTAAGACAGATTAACCCGTCTTAAAGAAGACTTTCTGAATGAATAAGGTTGTGGGTTTATTTTTACCTTTTTTCATAGTAATTATACAATTTGACAGTTCAATAATAGAAAACGATTGGTTTTATCACTTCAATTTGCCAAAATTTAAAATGTATGGACAAATGAATATTCCATAATTACTTACATATATAAATCAATTAATCAAATAAGTTAAAAAAAAAGTCAAATGCAATGTTAATAAGTTTTGAATTCTAATACTCAGTTACAAACTAATTTACAAATTAATTCAATATCAGTATACTACTAAACCAAATTATACATCATTTCATTCATTTGCATACTTGTATATCTCTCGAGCAATTAAATTGTTTCCTTTGTTGTTATTTGTGACTTAAAACTTCTTTCCACAAAAAGTGGAAAAAAGCCAGGAAAGTTTTACTAATTTTTTGGGGTTGAATATTAAATATTATTAGTTATGTAATGTTATGTTCCTAAAGTACCCTTTTCAACTAATAAGTTTGTAATTCAAATTTTAAGGGAGGGAAATGAAAATAGTTATGTACTTTACTTTAATACCCTCGGTGGCGCTAAATTTATGGACCACCCGGTGGCGCCATCTCATTATTCAATAAAAAATAATATATGAATTAATACATACTTTTCTCATGTTTATACTCCTTTGATTATTTTATTATTTAGACTCTTAATGTGTACCTTAAGACACACATTAGGTTGAATGATCAACAATCGCCGATTTTGTAAGAGTATAAGTGAAATTAATTTATATCATCAAACTTTACATTACCAACGTCTTAAAACTAAGAAAATATAAATATAGGCAATAACAAATCTAATCCGTCATAATCAAGATTAATTACCATGAGACATGAGTCATGGCATGATTGACTTGAGCTCGAGAAGGTTTAAAACCTGTTCAACTTGACCTGAATGCCTCTAAATTTGCAAAACCAAGCGCAACGTAAATCAGGGTTGCCAAAGCCTATGTTCCTAAGATGTTTTAATTTGTTTTTTCTTTTGTATAGATTTACATTTGCTCGACTAATCTATTAACACTTAATTTTGATGTCATTACATTACAATGACAAGCACTTACATTTACACAAATTTTCTTTAGAAGAAAATTCTATTTAGTAACGTGCATCATACGGGCATTAACTCTAATATCCAGTAATTAAAGGCTATAATACAAATATACAATATTAGATAAGTAAATTTAAGCCAACCCAAAAGCCTTTTTTTTATAAAAAAAATCAGCTAGATTTATCGAGCGTAAAATCATATATAGTGTATCATTCAAATATCATTTTGCATATTTTCGATCATTTGGTAAACGAAGTTGAATTACTTCTCCAAATTCAAATTGATTCTAAGACTAGCTAGGTTTTGTACATTTGATAAAGACAAAAAATTAATTATCAACATGTTTTAATTCTTGTCAAGTACTAGTAAATTAAAGCAAGGGAAAGAGAGAAAAAAAGGTTAAAGTTTGGAATTCAGAATCTTGTCCTTTGTGTTTTATTTATATATTTATAAGTGCATCTAAGAAAAGAGGGGTGAAATAGACAAGTCCTATAGAAGTACGTATAACTAGCTAGTGATCCAAACAAATGTAATTTCCTTAATTCACGTATTGCATTTTAGGCTCTCACTTATATCGTTACATGCAAGTTTTAAGAGTAAATTAAATTACACAATACGTTGAGAAGTATCTGTTCTGTCTCATTGAATAGTTTACGTTTGCTTTATTTTGTGAGAAGAAAAAGCGCAATTGTAAACTATCGACGGGGATAGAGGGAGTAGAAAGTAAGAAAATGTACCAGCAGTGTGGCTGAGCTAAGATTTAAACTTAGGGGGCGAAAAAATTTAGGGGGATGTGTGTTAGGGGCAAATGGCGAATGGCGTAAGGTATATTCGAAAAAATTTCGAAAATTTTAACATAAAGCTACGAAAATCTCAACCGCCGGAGGGGAGGTGATCGAGCTCCCCTGCTAGCCCCCTAACTTCCATGATGAATGGCATAATATAATTTTACTGATTTGGCCCTCATCAACTCCCATGAAATTACTTAGTTACATGCCATATAACTATTGACACTAGATAAATATATGTGCATCTCTTTTTTTACTCTATCTACAAGAATGAGATAGATTGAATAATTAACTAATTTATTTCTTTATAAAAGAAATCTTCCTTCTATTAAAGCAAGAACATTTCTTACATTTTGGTGAAACCACCTCATTCTCATTTCATCATTTAACCATCCAATAATGTTATGAGACATCATCACACTATCTATTTTCTATTTTTTTTTAAAACAATTGCATTTGTTTTTACTCCCACATCAATAATCAAAATTTATATAAATGTGGAATATTTAATGTTAATTTTTTTACCAAATTAGATTACAAAAAAATACTTCGTAATATTTTATAAATTTACTCCATACTTCCTCTTTATTATTATAATTAAAATTTTTAAACATATTTTTTAAAACCAATTCATACCCTCTATATAACTAATTAACTATATATAAAAGCACATACATTTTTCATGTTTCAGTAAGCCAACTTTTTCCTTTCATTCCAACTGCTACTTTCTACCGTCTATTTTTTTTTAAGTAATCCAAGCACCCTATAATCTTTTAAATACATATTTCCTCCCTCCGTTCCATAATATAAGTCGTTTTAGTAAAGATTAAAAAATTTATTTTGTAAGTCGTTTTACATTTTTCTATCTATTAAATGTTTTTTTCATTTTTCAAAGCATTAAAAATTATGACCAAGAGTTACTTTAAGCCATTTTATTGGTGGAAATACTTAGCTTTTCAAAGAGCATTTATAATACACAACTACTATAATACAACTTTTCCCAATACTTTCTTAATTATAAAATAATCTCTAACGTCTTATATAATGAAACGGAGGGATTAAATTATACACATTACATAAACTTCATATATAACGTAAACTGTAAAAACTACATTTTACACAAACGTAAAAAAAATGACATTTTATAAATACTTAAAAATGACATGTAGCGTAATTTACATATAGTTTTAACTTTTTTGAATGTTTTAAAGGTATCCCCGCGCAATTTGCGCGGGTTTAAAACTAGTAAGGCATATACTATATACTAAATTTTATATGTTTGAAAAGTTAAGACAACTTAAACATAACGAGATCGAGTCATGTGCAGTATTAGATAATCAATAAGTCTTGCTTGTGGTGGGGCGACCCGTTGGCAAGTGGGGGCTCCATTTGCCCCCCCCCCCCCACTTGCCCCCACTTGCTCTTTGTAAGGGGGATTTGACCCGTCGTAAGCTTGCGACGGGTCGGTCCGTCACAAATGACCGTCACAAATGAGAATTTGTGTTAGATAATTGCATTCCTAAACTTCCAAAGTGTTCGTTATGGATTACTTTGTAGAATTTCCAAGGGGAATGTAAGACCATGTTTATCAAGGGTGGGGGATTAGGTCTAGAAAGAGAGTGAAAGGAAAAAAAAATATTAAAAAAATTGAACCTAGGTTTACCTTTCATGCTTTTGGGTCCTCTTCCCACCTCCTTCACCATTTTCTCCACCTTCTTATGTGTCACATGCTTATTGGTCTTTGTTGTTAATTAAAATAGTTTTAAAATTTGGGTGGGGTAGGATAGAGGTTGAGTTAAATAGGTGAAAGGTGGGTCTTGATAAAGGTAGTAAAGTTAAGGTGAGTTTAGTAAAATGGGTTGTGGATAAAATATGACTTTTATATATTAGACCATGGTCAAGTAAACCTATTGATAAACATGGTCTAAAGGGAGAAACATGCTTGGTATAAACGACGATGGGGCATCGCAATTAGCCACCACAATCCTTCATATGTCATGTCGGTAGGACACGACGACTAGGAATATAGTTGCCGGCCAAGGCAACGTTCAACCGAGGTGATGTCTCGTCGAAGCCAAGGTGCCCAACAGTATGCCCATCATCCACCAATGGACTATTATCACCATCTATCCTGAGTCCTGACTAGAGCTGGCAAGTCTGACCCGACCCGAGTGACCCGACCCGAAACCCGAGCAAAACCGACCCGACCCGACCCGAGAATACTGCAACCCGAAACCGACTCGACCCGACCCGATGACGACCCGTAACCCGTTGACGACCCGAAAATCAGTGACCCGAACCCGACCCGAACCCGACCCGACATTGACCCGACCCGATATTGACCCGATTAAATTGACGCTCTGACAATTATTAACCTTAATAATGATCAAAATGAAAGTGATTTATTGTTTAAATTGATATGTTTGACTTAATAATGAATTACTTAAACCAAATAATAATTTAAAAATAGATTTAATGGAAAAATATTGAAATATTGCGAAAAAATAACCGGACCCGATTACGACCCGACCCAAACCCGACCCGACCTGATGTATCATTTGACCCGAACATGACCCGACCCGATAACGACCCGAACCCGACCCGACCCGAAAGGGTTGTCTGACCCGATACGACCCGAACCCGATACGACCCGAACCCGACATGACCCGACCCAAACCCGACCCGACTGACCCGATTGCCACCCCTAGTCCTGACCACATGATTTTACTTGACACTGTTAGTGCATACTGTAAGCAACAAGCTAAGTACAATTTAAAAAAGGATTTTTTGACATAAACTACCTTTTATTTAGGGTCATTTGTGATACCTTTCATTTTATTTTTGGCTTTCAACTACCTTTCATTTCTTCATTTTGTAACAAACTACCAAAAATCCACTTCCGGCTAAAAAAGTCAACTTTCCGGCGTTAACTTGGTCTTTTCTCACATTTTCACACATTTTACCTATATTTCTCCCTTTCTTCACCCAATAAAATCTGAAAAAACTCTATTTCCATGTCCAACACCTTATCAAAAATCTCTTTCAAGCAATATCAACACATCAACACATCAAGCATCTCAATCTCCCTCTTTATTTCCGCTGTTGTTGGAATATAAAACCCACATGTGAGTTGTCCCACATTGTTGGAGAAAGAGAGATTGTACCACTTTATAACCAAGGGGGTTACTCCTCCTATTGCCAATTGGTTTTAGGATGGAACCTCCCTTGTATTGTAAAGTGGACCGTCTCTCCTCCGTTTGGGTGTGGCCCGACCCGTTTGCATATTCTAACATGGTATCAGAGCCCAAGGTTTCGTCCTGGGTTTCGAATTTAAACTGGGCCCAAATTATGCCACCGGTGGAGGGCCTCTTTGAGGATTCGTTAATTCCCACACCGGTGCGCTCCCATGGTTTCGCCCTGGGTTTCGATGGGACCTCACATGTGAGGGGGCGTGTTGGAATATAAAACCCACATGTGAGTTGTCCCACATTGTTGGAGAAAGAGAGATTGTACCACTTTATAACCAAGGGGTTTACTCCTCCTATTGCCAATTGGTTTTAGGATAGAACCTCCCTTGTGTTGTAAAGTGGACCGTCTCTCCTCCGTTTGGGTGTGGCCCGGCCCGTTTGCATATTCTAACAGCTGTCACCTTTACCGCCACCTTCACTTCGGCCCTTACATTCTAACAATCGTATAGACTACTCTTGATATATTAATGTTCATCTCAATTATATTAAAGTACCACCCTCTTTAACTTTTCATGATGAAGATGGTGGGTGTAAGAAAGGTAGACTAACGGCAGAAAAGAGCAAGTCAATCTAATACATGTATAGATATAAGATTTAACAAATAAAATTTATATTGGTTAATGAGATTGATTAAAGGGAGAAAAGATTATATCAATACAATCTAACTCCTACATAGGAATGACAATTTTGTCCTGGACCGAACCGAAACCGAACCGATCCGAAGGAAAAGTACCGTTCCAAACCCGAAGTTTGAAAACCCATATCCAAATCCATTACTTAGAACCCGAATCCATATCCACGTCAAAAATAACCGAACCGAATCCATGCCGATCCATTTCATATCCATATCCGACCCGATCCATTTAAGATCCATAACCGACCCGAAACCGATCCATATCCATCTTTATCCCGATCCATATCCAATTTTCTCCTGATCTAAACCCTTTTTAAAATGCAAAATTCGATATGATTTTATTTCATTTGCAAAAACTAAATCTTCACAAAAAAAATTGTATCTCTTTAATACATGTTTTATTATATTTATTTATTTATTTATTTATTCTTTTGTTTATTATACGTGTAAATTTAGCTCTCCTTGTTTTCCAACTTTAAGTAGTTCAAGTTAATCTGAATATCGATTTGTTTTAATTTAAAGGCAGATGCCTAAAACATATTTGTATATCGCCTATTATATTTTCTAATTGTTTTTCTACTTTAAGTATTTCAAGTTAATTAGAATATAGATTTATTTTAATTTCAAGGTATCTCTTAGAAAGACAAATCACATAATATGTGATAATTTAGTTTAAGCTTTTTATTTAATAATTACTTCTTATTTATTCATTTATTTACAGATGAAATATATGTTAAAGATATTTATATGTTTTCTTATTAAAACATACTCCCTCTTATTCCATGTAATCTTTCCCTTTCATTTAGACTCTAGGATTAAGGAAATGAATTTGGAACATACAAAACACTCTACTCCAGATGCAATTAAATATGGACCACACAAAACACACAACCCACCTCCAAAAATGGAAATAAGGAATAAAACATTGATGGACCAAATAGGAAATAGGGAAGAATAAAATAGGAGGGAGTACAACTTTTGCATTGTTTCAGGGTTTCTTCTCTCGTATGAAAGTTTCAAGACTTTTACGTACTGAGAGTGTGTGGAATGTCAACGCTCTCGCAATTATTTATATAATTATTAAATATGGCGCACTTTCACAATGAGTAAGGTTCTATTGAGTCCAGTATATATAGTGAGTCTTTGAGTTCTATTTTCAGCCACACATTTATTACGATAGAGAGATGTGTAATTGTAATGTTGTACGAGCGTTACTCCAACCGCGAAGAGTGTAACTGTAATTTTAAATATAAAAAAATTCAACTTGTTTGATTTCGAATAATAAAAAATTGAATTTGGGTGACTTTAAAACAAGTTTATGTAACTTCTCGGCGTTTTTTAGTATAAACCTAATGGTTTACGAGTGTAACTTTGATGCTTAACGAGTGTAACTTTAGTCTACTTTAGGCCATTTTCAATATAAAAATTTGAATATGTAATAATAATGTATTGATTTTGACACTTTTATACGTAAATTCACTACTTTCTGCGTGTAACTTTAATGGTTAACGAGTTTAACTGTAATGTTTTAAATTTTTTTTTTTTGCTATTTTCCAAATAGGTATGGGTGGGGTTTGTAATGGGTATGGGTCGGGTTGAACTGGGTATGGATCGGGTTTTGGGTCGGGTCTGGATCGGGTATGGATAATATAAAAAAATGGTGGATTGGATATGGATAATCGGTTTTTGGATATGGATCGGGTTTGGATATGGATTGGTGATCCACTAAAATTGTGGATTGGATATGGATTCTTCAAAAACCGATCCAACCCGATCCATTGTCATCCCTACTCCTACACGACTAAAGGAAGAAAAGGGAAAATATGGGTTAGATGTCTGAAAAACGGAGAAAAGAGCAAGTCAACGCCGGAAAGTTGACTTTTCTTGCCGGAAGTGGATTTTTGGTAGTTTTTTACAAAATGAAGAAATAAAAGGTAGTTGAAAGCCAAAAATAAAATGAAAGGTAGTTGTTCACAAATAACCCTAAATAAAAGGTAGTTCCTCACAAAAAAAAACCCTTTAAAAAATCTATAAATACTAATTCTTGTTCGATAAGCAACAAGCTAAGTGCATATTGGTTTAGGGAAATATAATGCTAGTGTTATTACAATTTCTTTTGATGTTTCTCAAATAGTTCCTCCCTTTAACTCCGCTCTACCACTTTTACTTTTGTACACTATTCACAAGTGAGCATCTAATTGCAATTTTCTTTCAATATATAAGTAAAAAATACATTCATGTATGATCTTGCTTGATTCGTCTTTTTTAGTACATTTAAAATATCTAACTTTTATAATTTTTGCAAATACGTAGCTAACGATATTTACCGCGTAAAACATGTCCTGACAAATGTGAAAAAATAATATGGTATACTATGTAGAGTGGAGTTGAAGGGAGGAAGTATAAGGTAAGTCTGAGGGTACGTATCTATTCACTCTATCACAATTATAAGTAGCATCAGTCATTTTAATAGCAGTGTTATACGTCCCCCTGATTTAGGTATAAGAGAGGGATCCTTGGACAACCTTTCAAGCCATGTTTGCTTCGTGTGCAAGCCAATAAATACACGGTAAAACTAGGCAACAAAGCATTATCATCGTCTTTAGAAAGATCGTATTTACTGTATTTTAATCAGTAGTACAACATTTACTTTGATCGTTTCCTAAAATAAAAATTATCATAAATACTTATATGAGACGACCTACAACAATTTTCTTTTTATAAATTACCTTTGCGTTGATGTGGGACATAATTTATTTTTTATTTAAAGCGATTTTACACAACTTTCATGTAGTCGGCCTTATATAAAACTACGATACCCGTAAATACAATCCGAAAAGTAGACGGATGCATATTTTCTTTACATATAGACAAAATAATTGGCCCCGTTAGTTTTCAAATTAGAGTGTCCAAGTAGATTTTGGAGTTGTATTAATACCTACCCTAAAACTAATGAAAAAGTCACATCATAACCAATCAAATGCCATAGTCCTTTTTTGTGTGACTAGTTTATACTCTCAGCAGCTTTCGAAGTCTCACCCTAACCTGCAACTGGTTTGGTTTCACTTCAAATTTCGGACCTCAATATCCTGCTGCTCATGGTGTTTCACGATTAGTATTGAAAATGAACGGAGAAGTGGTGAAACGTGCGGAATCTCATATTAGATTACTCCAGTGCGGTACGAAGCCGTTGACACCGAGTCGGCTCCTATGCCGTTAGCTCTGCCCCGCTTGGTCCCCTAGCACGCTTGAGGCTCCATAGCGCGTTATGAACACAGGGCTAAGGGGCGGTTGAGCAATTAATCTAAAACATTTTATGTAAAACCCAATTACATGTATGGACTCACTAACACCCACCCAAAACAACAAAAGTTGCAACAATCGAGCAACGTGGGCCCATCGAATCCGTATTGAACTTGAACTTGGGTCCAACATTGATATCGTGGGCCTGGCCCGTCACCATCACAAAGGTAGGACATTCTTCTTTTAAGCCTCAATGCAGTTAAAGGCCGTCTTGTAAATTTTAGGCCCATAAGTAAAATTTGAGAAAATGAAGTCCCGTAATTGCAGATGTATATGAACATGGTACAACCAATACAAATTTAATTGAATTCTTATGCAATTTTTTCGAGTTTTAAAATTTTTTGAGTTATATTTTTATTTTATAGGTGTCAAAATTAAAATTTAATTGAGCTTATATGTATTATTTTTTAGTTTCATTATAATACATTGAGTAAATATAAACTAATAAAGCTTATTTTTGAGTTTAATTGAGCTTGTATATATTATTTTTGAGTTTCAGATTCTTTATACTCCGTAATAAACTAATAAAGCTCATAAAATGTAAATATAAACTCAAATTATTTATTATAAAACTCCAAATGTATATTACCATTTGCATAAATGAAAAAAGCTAATTTTTTTCCAGGACTAATTACCGAGTAAAAGATATCGATTTTCACTTCAATTCTTAGGCCAATAAAACTGGTTGCATAAATGAAAAAAGCTATTTTTTTCAGAACTAATTACCGAGTAAAAGATATCGATTTTCACTTCAATTCTTAGGCCAATAAAACGGGGGAATTAAATTTTTACTTCCCTTGCCTTTGAGAATTTACACGAGTTAAACTTCTAGAGTTCTAGTCTTCTACGTGACATTTGCCTTTTTACAAGTCTCACAATAAGGTTCACTACTTCACTCCCTACTTTATTCCCTTAAAAACGTCAGTAAAATCAACTAGATAACATAAACATGCAACATAAATGATGATAAATGAAGCTAATTCTTGATCGAAATTCTACAGATAGAAGACATTGATCGATTGATGAAGTAGATCGACATCTATACACTACTTTCAAATGTGCTGATATCTGCAAATCAAGACTACCTGATTGCAGGAAAATTTTACATATTACGTATGCTATTTACATCTCATTTTGTATCGATACAATACAAGCTATTGACACGGTGACTGAGAAAGAATTAACAAATACTAGGAAAAATGGAGAAATTGTATTTGCCTGATGTTGATGATGAAATGGTCAAGACTCTTATCAGTTGAAGAATGTAAATATTCCCGAATCAACTCCTACCTCTCTACATGTTACAGTTGTTTATCGACTGATTTTACCTGTAATAATACATATCAAAATCATTAGGTAAATGTAAAACCACAGCGACCTAATTCTTTTAGATTATGGAGCACAAACACCAATGCATAGTTTGGGGTTCAGCCGTTCATCTGGCCGATCTTCGAAACCAAATCACCTGTATAGGAACAAGGTCCCCCGCCCCCCAGCCCAAACTATATACCTATAGTAAAATATGATTCTCTCTGATTTCACCCTTTCAGAGTCAGACCGATAAGCTCAAATATGACGGTTGTAGGGCCAGTCAGAGGTGCAAGTGTGTATTACTCAACGACTTGGACACAACAAATTGGACAACTCACCAACTTTGGGGTTTTAGACATCGGCGTCTGATGATGTGGGGTTTTAGAAATCGGCGTCTGATGATGTGGGGTTTTAGAAATCGGCGTCTGATGATGTGAACCCACGTGCCTTTTTCTATGAGGAGGATCTATATGCTCTGATTGGCAAGGTTGGCCAGATAGTTTCTGTATGAACTCCTTTATGTGGTTATATATACTGCACATAAAAAGAAAAAAAAGAAAAATTTATCACTTTCGTGTCGCAAGTAAAGAGCTTATACCTCATAGATGCATGTGTTTGTGTCCTAGTTGGTTATTATTATTCCTTTGGTGGGCTTTTTTGGGACGGAGATAATTTACAAGAATAATAGAGTTCAAAATAAAAATTTGGTTTTCCTTGTTATAGGAGCTCAAAATAAGAACAATTTGTTTTTCTTATTAGAAGTAATATTATTTTTCTATAGATATGAATTTCATATTTAATTTATACGACAGCCCCGCCTTAAAAGCTACGTAATAATTTGAAAACTTGAAGTGAAATTGAATCAAGCAAAGAATAAAATATGTGCATAACCCACCTAAGTCGATGTCTGTTGCAAGCGGCAAAGAAAGCAACAAACCCATTCAGAATGCTTCTAACAGCACGAAAGACCTAACAGAGGAAAGAAAACTAGATGTAAGTGAAAAAGCTAGAAGCAAATAACCAAATCAACGACTCAAATTCAGTAGTGATGAGAGTTTTGGCAAACACCTTTGAGAAAAGATCATTCCACAATGAGCGCCACATTGATGCCTCGTATGTTGTTACGGTTCTCTCAGTAGCTGAAGCAATGCTGAATACGCTACAAACAGAAGACCACATGTCCCCAAGCATTTCATATACTAGGGTACAAATATAGGCTATAGAGCTTGTTAGTGCAAGAATCAAACGGACAGGAGCGTATAAGATTTCCCAGAAAGCCCACAAAATCGGCAATATGATAGACATCGCTGCAAGATGAATGTAAATTATGTTACCGCAGTTACATACACAATTATATGATGCTTTAGATAATCTCATTAAGAGTAAGACATCATATAAGTTGACAAATTACCTGTCATCCAGATAATTGACAGGATCCACCAGATTGGCAACAAGACAATCTCAATCATATTTCCGAGAAAACTACAAGTAGATCCAAGCATAATCCAGATGACTGAAAAGGAATTCTCTGCCATTTGAATAAAGAGAGTCCAGAATGGACCAAAGAAATTGGAAAATTCCGTCAGCGGCTCTAATATTGGCTGAGCAAGAACGGAAAAGAATGATTTAGTGGTGCGTGTTATCATCAAAATCCACTTAACGGCCTTCTCAAAATTATGTAAAAATAACATTGTTCCCAGGTACTTGACCCTCGATACCATCTCCCAAGTTTCTATCCAATCAAACAAGGGTCCAAACAAACGAGACGCAGTTGCCTTAAGTAGTGGGACATTCTTGTATAGGTCGTAGAACCCAATAACAACAGTAGCAACTGAAATGACCACATACAAAGCTCTTGCAAGAGGACACATCCATGGTCGATAAAAATGGCAAAAGACAGGGTATGATTGAAGAAATATCACCCAAGATGGAAGACCAGATTCCAAAAGAGTGAGTAAACGCAGGTCAGACATGACTATGTCTCTTAACTTATAAGGAAGATCTCTGTCATTGAATCTAAATAGAAGCAACACATCTTTGTATGCAGTAGATTCAATGTTAATCGCATGACTATGATTAAAAGGGTCGACAGTTCCTTTGGGGGGAGTTTTTGGTGTTTCTGAAAAGGTACCAAACTCAGTTCGAGAACTGTCAGATCTTGTGACCTTTCTTCTTTTATAAGGTAAATTGGGAGGTGGGGGAGTACGGAAGATACTAAGGTCGTCTTCAACTGCTTTAGGAGATACACTCAAATCAATTGGAGCCCCGAAAGATGAATCATTTTCCCCAGCAGCATCATAAAAGCATAAAGGTTCCTCATCCGAAAAATCTTCTTCAGCGTCAAAAAAAATGTCATCTGCAGAAGTTTAAAAATCTTGCAGTCATGAGATTTCTGGAAATTGATATGTAGAAGTATCGTAGCCTAAGAAGTAAATATAACACCATCAACCACTTAGACCTAGATTTTTACATAGTATTAAGATAAATATACATAAGTATCGTTCGATCACTGAACTATCAGTTGGCAAAAAGATAAAATTTCAATTAGCAATTTTAAGTAAAGAGTCGACATTATTTTGAAAATATATTTCAAAAGTTACACTCCAAAAAGAGGTACCCTCAAGTTATCAACCGAGTTATTAAAAGCTTATCATGATCGCTACTCCGCCCACATCATCAAGCTCACCCACCAACCATAATCGACGAGCTGACACCAGCTTAGCCTTCTCAATCAACCTGATCCAATCTCAGATCTAATCCGACCTGCATATTTGGGTCTGAACTGCCTCCAATGTCCAACTTCTGTAACCTGAACTGCACAACTAGATCTGACCACACTAAAAGATCATTCAATTTCAATCCTCCGTCAACTAGTATTATATGGGATTAGGTAAGAAATGGGGGAGGGTGGTGAGCTGGCAACAACGAGGAAGGGATAGAGAGGGCGAAGCGGGGAATTGCTGGTGTGATGAGGAAAGAAATGGGTGATTGCAGGATAAATTTGGGTATTTGACTATTTGTCTCCTACATTCTTTTGCCGTGGTCTTTGCGCCAGAAACAAATTTAAACGATAGTCATTACATTCCACCGTTTCAAATAATATGTAAACACGGACAGTGTTAGTAGTCACACAATCACACATGCTAGTAAAAAATCAAGTGACCTTAGCAAACTGAATTAATAATTAGACACAAAATACCAAATCTGTTTGAAGAATCCATAGGCTTAGACAACCGTAAAAAAAACCTAAATTTTATTCATCAGTACAGACCACAAGTCAGATTGTCTTTTTTTTTTTTACGAGGACTCAAGAGCAATGAAACCCACAGTTTTCAGCGTAGTATAATATATGGTTCTCTAAAGGATAAAATGCCATGGCTGAGCAAGTTACCTACAGTGGCAAGCAGATACTCTCTCATGACATTCTGCTCATGATCCGTCCCTGAAAACCAAGAAGACATACTATCAACAGCTTCCATTATACTGTCAAATTCCCATCGTCTCATAAACTTGGATTCTAAAGCCATAGATGTATCAGTCTGCAGATGTATGACGACAAGTCAACAAAGGGAAATTATACGGAAAAGTGCCATCTAATGAGAAAATAGTAGAAAGATACCTGAAGTTCATTTAGATAATTCATGCCACGGATATCAGCCCACACAACCTCAAATATAATTAAACCAAATAAAGTCCTATGAAGTTTATGGTTCAGCTGCAATGAGTACTTGAGCTTCTTAACTGGTAGCAATGACCTCTTTTGTGATAACGTAGCAGCATCAATCAGCGTGAACCATGTTTCAGAAAATTTGGATTTAGTAGACTTAACACATTTACTATAATTAGTTCCTCTGTTGTCAGACTTTTTCTCTGTTTTTTCTTTACCAGCCTTCTTCCCTTTCCGAGCTCTATTATTTGCAAAAGGGGACAACCTTGACTGCACCAAGAGAAGAAAAAAAGGACCCATAAGGTCCAAGGCTATTAATATAAGGTGAGCACGATGTAATCCACTTGAATTACCTTGGTAACCATTAATTGCCACAAGTGTGCTGGACGCGATCCTAGACCTTCGAGCCATGGCCTATTGTCCACTAATATATAGAATTTGTTGCTTTCGGTAGCCAGAAATAGGCTGAGATGGGAAAGATATGACTGCAAGTCCCTACGATGTGCCGGGAAGAAACAGTTAATGCAAAGAAGGGAGTAGCATCCTGTGTCTTTGCTGATTGATTAATCAGCTGATTCAAGGTATACAAACCATACTACAGCTTTGAACTTACAATGGCTAAACTAGAAGAAGATTAATAAGATTCACAAAAGTTTATTTTATGCTGTGATTTTCAGTGTCAACTCAAGAAAGGCAAACCCATAATATTTACCCTACATTGTTAGCCTATAAACTTCCTCTACGTTTCTGCAGCAAAAGATTGGCAACGAGTGGCCCGCAGATAACGGTTGCCAAAATTTCACCTGGCTAGTTAACAATTTTATACGAAATCCATAAATCTTGACAACCCAATCTATCTTTGGAGAGTAACCCAAGAAAGAAACCATAATAGTTATCTCCCATTGCGTCAGGTCACACATAACTCTATAACAATTCAACCCTGCACTGTTTGTTGTTTGGGGATCGGTTATCCTGTCCTACAAATGTGGTTGTGGCAAGACTGGCACATGAAATTTATTAACCCCAAGGTCGACAATCAGAATTTTAAATTTCAATGGATATTGAAAGGTCTTAGAGGTTTAAATAAAGCACAAATTACAAGATCCACATCCAAATAGCCAAAACAGAACAAGCTGACGAGACATCAGAGCAGGCAGCTTATGCACTAACAGCTATACTACGCCTGCATTCTGTGTCGATTATTTTAAACTTCCCGCTAATCCCATATGATCAACGTCTAAGAAAACCCTCTCCTGGTTGCAACCAAAATACCAATTAGAAGAGGCCCATGCCTACCACTTCCGAACCACTTCATTCTAAGCCTATGACATTCGAGTTGCTACGATGCTTGAATAACGGCTTCCTCAACGCGAAAACCAGGAAGCACCTCTACAATACTTTTCTAAACTCCTAAGTAGTTTTTCGATAACCATTACTACAGTTTACACAAGCATTCATTCTCTCTTAATATACTACAAGACTTCCTACTTCAACTTGTATATAAAAGTTCCACAATTCACACAGCAATGCCTTACATAATTATCCATACAAAACCATGAACTAAATCAAACAATTTACACTCTCCATCCAATTCATTCATTTCTTTTATTCTCAGTAAGATTATTTTAATCAAAGGCAAACAAACAATTGAGACGGATGTAGTAAAAAAAAACTCACCCAACTTGTAAACTGGTTAAAGGGAAAACACAGCAGCCATTATCATCATTTCCCATCACAATTTCGCCTCGAAACCCTGCAAAATTTACCTATAAATTAAACCACTAATTTACCTTTTATATTGAATAACACAAACTCCGTCATAGTCATTTGTTTACCTTTTGTATTGAATAATGTTATTTTAATCAAAAGTAAACAAATGATCATGACAGAGAGAAGTAGTCAATTGCATCACCAGTGCAAATGGCCTCCTAATTATAAATCCTGGTTCCGCTACTGAGTTACATTAATAATAAAAAAAAAAAAATGAGCTGAGGAATGATAGATGACGTTGCATGTAATAAGAGAAAAAATAAGAATGAAAACAAAATAAGTATTGGTATGAATGTATGATAAAGAGTGTGAAAATATGATACTTTGTATTTAAAAATTGATTGCAACAATACAAATCACGAAATCCTATGAGATATAATTGAATTGAATTGAATTGAAAAGGGAGAAGATCAGAAAAAGGGGGGAAGCAATTAATTAAAGTGCATGCGGCAGTTATTAATAATAATAATAATAATAATAATGGCGGTAAAGTAGGTTTATTGGGAATTGGAAGATAAGGGAAGATTAATGAAGGAAGGTTGTAATTGTAATTGTAAGAAGAAGAAGAAGTGGAATGTAATTAATTTTAAATTAATAAATTAATGAAGAAGAAGAAGAAGAAGATGAGTTCAATTGAATGTGGAGTGTGATTGGGGGAGAAGTTTAGGAAGAGGCCATATGCCTCACGTCACCCACACTCTTCTAAATAATTCATTATATTTCTTATAGTATTAATTCATGACACAGATTTTAGATACTGTTTTCTACCGTCGGCCACCATCTTACTCGCCGTTTTTTTAATTTACTGTCTAAATAATTTATACTCGCTTTATTTTGTGGGGGAAATAAAACAACATGATAATTAACTAAAACAACAGTAGGTCTTGCTTAAGACGGGTCGGATCTTACAACGAGTATTTTGTAAGAGGAAATGGGTAGAGGGGACAAGGTGGGCTCCCGTCATGTGCTCTCCACTCACCCTTAATGGGTATTTTGTGAGAGAATATGGTATCCGTCTTAAGTTTAAGACGGATACCTCCGTCTGAAATAAGAATTTGTGCTAAAACAAATACAGTCATCACTTTGTTTCGATTTGCTTTTTTCCCTTTGTTTGGTTAGGAGTTAGGACGTAGGAGCAAATACAGTCATCACTTCAATGAGTAAGTTTCTTGTCAGTAGAACATGATAATTAACTAAAACAACATAGGATTTTACAATAAATAATCGTGGAAAACCCCTTTACGTAACAAGTTTTGCATAAACAAATTAATTAGACGAAAGTTGCTTCAATTTTATATCAAGTACTTCATCAACAAATTAACTGTAAGAAGTTGGTTGTGAACCAACCAACTTCCATTTGGTTTTACTTCCATTTGTGTTTTTACCATAAGTCCAGAAATATTCGTACATTTCATTTGGTTTTACTTCCAATTGCAAAAGAACAAAGAAATTGAAAATCATGAGTCGTCGCGGGGTATGCTTTCATTAGAGTACAGATTTCGTGAATGGCAGAGGGAATACTCGTACATAAACGACAAATGTATCATTAGAAGATACATTGGATAAAGAAGTCCAAAGCCTAGCGACAACTCAGCTGAAGCTTAACTGCACTTGAAATGACAGCAAAAACCGAGACAAACTCCGAAATAAACCTGATCAAAGCTTCTTCCCGGCTAAATCTTCCAGGGTCAAATTTAAGGAATCAACATCACCTCTTTTGATGTCGTCCCCACGGGCGTTAAGCAGATCCTCAACACTTCCCGGCTCCCCAAACCATCCAAGCCTATCTGCCATTAAATGGAGATTATTACATCCTCCACAACGCACAACAACTACACCGTTCTCGTATGATTCACGACAACACGTCTTCACCGATCTTGTCTCACACACTTTGCAGGTAAACACCATGGCAAGATCGTGTCTTGATGATACCTTCAAATCAGGCATTACAGAGGACCTGATCGACATTTCTGAGTTGGCTTTTAGGGCATCTGCCTTTAACTCGGAAAGACCCCCGACTTTGGGGGGAGCAACAGCAGCTTTTTCGGCAACTTCAGTGCTTTGGATATATGCTTCTGACTGTGTCTGGATTCCTCGAGCTGACTTTGAATATCTTTTAATTATTGTATTAGCAAGAGACGGAAATTGACAAGATGCTTCTGTAAAAATGCATAAAAACAAATGGAACATGTCAGACATTCCAATAATGATGAATAATGCACCAAGCCAACAACACACATGCAAGTATGATCAACTTGAAGCAAAGCTCCAAATTAGACTACTATGCCAGCTAACAGCCACAATAACGACGAGCCTCAAACATGATCGAACATACAAATCAGTTACAAACTCACAAAACAAAAAGTGAAAAACAAATTATCGGAGAAGTTACTCCTATAACAGTATCAGACTAGCAGATGAACCAAAATGCCTGGTCAAACAAGTTACTTCGGTATTTGCCGCATATGATAACCACGAGTTTTACACTAGTTTAACTATCAATGGCAGAACAAGGATCGTAAGAGGGGATGAAGATTCTAGCTTGGGGGTACGTTCTCTGTTTTTCATGTTGGTTCCCACATTTCCTGACGTCTACTTAATATGGGGTTGACGAAGGAAAACCTGGATTTGGACTAAAAACACCATCTTGTGTGGCAGTTTTCACTGAGTGCCCCTACCATGGCCAAAAACGGATGAACAAAGCAAAAATAGAAGTTGACAAGAGCTACAGAGTCGCCAGTGGAAAGTGGGACCAGCAGTTTCATCACTCAGAAAACATTCTTGGGCCCGGAGTTTCTTATAGAAAAAAGAACCCAAATATTATTCCTGTTAAGATACATGTGGGAACCCTAAATTACTTCCGTTTGAAACTTTGAACAATTTGGATGTTTTTTTAAAGTAACTCTTCCAACCTACGGAGAATACAATAAGGTAAGCACGACAACCCGAAATATAATGCATGCTATGTCATGGACGAACTCTTATTGCCTCAACTAGTTCTTCAAGGGATCAATTGCTGAAGTTAATGTTGATTAAATCTCAGACCGAAAATTCCCAAATCTCAACCATATAACTCCAAATTTCGGCCACCTGCGTGTCAACATGGTCTTCACTTGACTTCAAGTCTACCTTAGACTGAACAAACTTCCACTTTTTTGTTTGAGGAAAACAAACTTACACTATTGATTAAAAGGCCATGAAAGGTAATAAAGAACGTAATCGCCATTTTAAATCAGAAGTCTATATGAAATTTAGCATATACAGTGGTGAGCTATTGAGCTAAAATTAATCTAGGAACTGCTCAATAAGCAACCTCAACAGGCCAAAATGCCAAATAATTGACATCTTCCGGGTCCTGAATTTGCTAGTTCTCTCTTTCATGAGTTTCATCCGTTCCATGTTAGTATGTTACTCTCTCCATCCCACTTTCATTGTCCCCTTTCCCTTCAAATTTTATCCCATAATTATGGTCCCCTTTCTAAAATTAGTAAGGAAAAACTTTAGTTATACAATATTTCCCCTAGATAAGTAACTACCACCATAACCACCATAAAAGACTTCATATCTTTTTTCATTTAATGGGTGGAGTTTATAATTCACGCTTTTCCTTAAAGCCTCCCAAAATAGAAACGGGACAATAAAAACGGGATGAAGGGAGTATTTAGCAGTCAACCTTGCCGTTTTGGGGAGGTCTCACAGATATATACAAAGAACTAACTGGCAGAAAGCCCATAAAGAACACTCACTGATTGGGGAACCCAGGAACTCACATCACCCAGTCAAACAGTTCCTTAACTCTACCGGTACAAATCACTTGTCTCGGTAATGGGCCATGATTTGTATCTTGCAGTTCGTCACATTTTGCCTAAGAAGTAGATTGATTACCGGTAAACTCGAAACTACTTAGATGTCCAGCCATAAAATTTAAATCTTTTGCTTGTGCCTATTACATCACTTCAACTTCTGTATGCTCTATGTTATACTCCCTGAACTTGTGAATTTTACATTACATTATATACATGACAAAGTCTACTTACAATGATAATCTCATTAACTTAGACGTTCACTGATACACACTAGTCTAAATATTTCCCTATCCAGCTCACAAGTTTGTCAATATGATAGGGTTGAAACTTGTAACTCTTTGTATACTCTCAAATTAAGACTCCAACAATGTAATCTCAACATCAGTTCTTCCACGCTTGATAGCATGCATGTTTTACCTATGCACCAGTAAAGATTCCCACCCAAAGGTAACATCACCACCGTTAATATACATCACGAAGAACCAACAGATGGCAACGCGAACTTCTTGATGCACCCACATTAGACATTTTATCTAATAGCTTGGTCCCTTACATTAACAAGAAATTATTCTGGATGATTTGTATTCACACTTTGCGAAATCCCAAAACTAAAATAGAATTGCTTCATACCCCGTACAATTCCATCTCCTACTTCATAGCCTGAGTGTAATCCCCATACAAAGTATATAGACACCATACATAATCAACCCCAATCCAGAAGCTAAGCTTCTCTAGGGCAAGCGATGATAAATGCTACCCTAAATCCTAAAAAAAAATTGAGAAAATATAATCATCAATTCATCATCACCCAAAATCTAGTTAACGACAATAAAGTGTCCATGTCCATTCCAATAGCGCCTTGTGGTGAATATTTTCACTACCCCAAAGTTCAACTCCTAGCTCCGCCCATGGGCCAACATAGTCATATTCTACACCGTAAAGAAGAAAGAGACGCTCATATGCCAAATTTCCACAATAACCATAACAAAATGATACATTTCACCTATACCCGCATTTACAATAATTGGGTAGCAATCTATTCAAACATATGTTAGAGTATACAAACGATCTTGAGTCTCCAACCATCAGCTTAAGCTTTTGGTTAAGATGGTTTCTTGACATGATATCCGAGACAATGTGACCAAAAGGTCACGGTTCGAATCCCACCCCTCTTAATTCTAAAGTGAAATATTAGCACCATGTATTGGGAAGCCTCCAATTGCATTCAAACTTCAAATACAAAGGGCATTCGTGTAAGGGGGCGCGTTAGAGTATAAAACCGATCTTGTGACTTCAACCATCAGCTTAACTCTAATCGAACTTATTTAAACCGTTTCGCCAATAATAACCCTAAAAAACCACATGAATTTCGTACCAATTCCGAAAAATCCACAATAACTAACTTCATCGAAAATCCCCAGCCACGATAAAAAAATTACATAAATGAACAACTATAATACTTCTTGTTAATTAATAATTAAATAAGAGTAGCACCAATTTTAATATAACAAGCTCTCAGTTATGACAAAATTGTGAATAATATGAAGTACTCCGTATAATATAACAAGTGTAATAAATTAGGGAAAAGATTACCAGAATTACGGAGGTGTGATCGGAGAAGCGAATTGCGAGAGCAGCGTTGAAGAAATCGAGTGGGCAATGATTTCATCGCCATGGTAACTGAAAACTTGCTCAATTTTAATGGATGATTCTCAAAATTTATTCGACAGAAAAAACACAACTTGAGACTTGAGCGGAAAGGTGACCAGGGCCAGGGGTTTAAGGATGGGACAATGATACGGTCATACGGCCCACAGGCCGGGCTCACCCCATCAAGCCCTCGACCGATGGTGCATAGGGCAGGCTGGGTCAGGCTGCTGGAGGGATGTGACCCGTCCCCGACCTGTGATTAGGCGGGCTGAGTTTACGGGCCTACTATAAATTTTAAAAGAAATTGCCTGAAAGAACGGGACAAGGATGGGCCAGGCTGGAAATTTGGAGCTTGGACCCGACCTTTGTATGAAACGGGTCTGTCGGATCTGGGGCAGCCCGGGTTGGGACAGACCAAATGGCCCGTGAGATGGGATAGCAAGTTGCTTTGGCCATGTCTAATACAACGTCACCAGTGCTAGTGAATGTTATGGGAAAACGAACATGTATTTAATGCATGTAGTACATCAAGTCCATTTTATTGTTACTTGTGATTCAATTTTTTTTCATTTGGTATATGTTTTTCATAACAATCGTAACTATTTTATCATATACTGTATTATTTTTCAATAGGTCTTGCTTGCGACGGATCGGATCTTGCGACGGGTATTTTGTTAGAGGAAATGGGTAGAGGGGACAAGGTGGGCACGAGAAAAAGGAACGTACCTCCGAGGTACTACCTCACAAGCAAGGACCCGCCCGACCCTGGCCCGTATATTAAAAAAATAAAAATAAAAATAAAAATTAACAAAACCCTATTTCCTCATCTACCTAAACCATTCACCAGTATCATAACACCCATCCCAAAACCCTATTTCCTCATATTCAATAAAAATCATTCAAATTTAACAAAACCCTTTTGTCCCATCTTCAATATAAATCATTCAAAGTTCCATATTTGAAGAATATGGAGAAGCAAAACATCAGGTACAATCATCTCGTCCTTTGTAATTTCTCATCCACTTTATTAATTGTAATCATCAATTGATTGATTGTCAATTTATTTATCGTTTTTCAACTATTACTCTAATCGCTAATTGATTGATCATTTTTATTGAAATTGTTCTGCTGATTGTCGTCAAATAAAGCATTTCTATAATCGTCAATCGATTGATCGTTTTTTCAATTGTTGTGCTGATAATTGAAGTTTTTTTTGTTAGCAAACTTTATCACTCGTTTTTGTTAGCATTACTTCTTCCCTGTTTGCCCAATTTATTATTCTAGATATAGATATTTGTGGTCTTATTTTATAGGACAAGTAGTCAAGTACGTTTGTCAGCCTCCTCGTCGTCGTATGTTGCTATTGGGTGTATTTTATACAAGGTATAGAAGGTGCATGCATGAATTATTAAACTTTACGGCACTTACATATGTAGGAATTTTCCCGAGCTTCAAATATAAATTTCAAGTATTGTACGAAATTTTTTGGCTCAATCCTATGAGACGTAAATTATATAATACTTTTTTAGCATGATGTTAAACTTTATGAGCCGTCTTATTGATAAGCATTTAATTTGTCACATTTTTCCTCTCATTTTCGTCCCCATTTTGGTCCGTTTACACGGATTTGCGTGTCTTTAATTGCATTTTATTTCCCGATTTCCCGCGCTATGAATGTCGATCTCAATTTGCAGGAATTAAGGCGGAAATGAAGAAATCGATGCATAAAGACCTTGCATGAGTCGGGATTCGAAGATGAGATGAAGAATGAAGAAATGAGTCTTCAGGTGGCGCAGGCCGACCCTCAGACCGGCGGCCGGCCCACCGGCCTAGACCACAACTCCACAATTGTAAGAAGAAGAGAAAAGGCTCAGGTAGTGCCGGCCGGTCGACCGGCGGCCGGTCGACTACCCGGCATGTGCATACAACAGAAGCCCATGAGAGTGGAAATGTGCTCCAGGCCGGTGGGGGACCGGCGGCCGGTCGACCGGCCAGGACCCCCATTTTTCCATACTTAGTGAATTTTTGAAGATTTTGAAGACGAAGAAGCTGAAGTTACTGATGTGCTCGGGGCCGGTCGACCGGCCAGGAACGCAACATCGCAAAATCCGCCTTCTCTTCTAATTTCTTCCTTAATTTCGAGATACCTATATATACCCTCCCCCTATTATTTTGTAAGCAGTTTTTACATTCCTCTTAGCACAAAACCCTAGATATTTGTAGCCTCTATTAAGGTACTAATTACTCTCCTAATCTTTCCCTAATTAAGCTTAGTTTCTCATTTCAAGTTGTTAGATCTAGTCTTTCATTTCAGTTTTGGGTTTGTATTGAGGATTCTAAGGGTGAAGACATTCTCCCTCTTCATTAATAAAAGCTTGTTGGTATTAAATTTCTCATCTTTTTTGTTGTTTATGCAATTAATTTCCATTTCTAGTTTATTGTTTATCATTTGATTGTTTTAATTGTTCATCTCATAACATGATGTTGATTGAACTCCTTCTTGCCTTTAGTGCTTTGATTCCCCTTAGTATGTGTGAGTAGTTCTCCTCTAGGGTTTAGGGGGAGCCTAAGGGAGGATTATGTGGGGTATTAGGTTGGGTAATTAGTAGATTTGTGGTAAATAATTTGGGTATTGCTCATATGCACACAAAGTGTTTGATGAAATGTGTGACCGAAAGTTGCCCATTTTATCAAGCATGGTTTGATTATTTCTTAAGCGACGGTGGTAGAAATGATTAGACTAGTGTTTATATGAGTGATTTGAGACAAATGCGATGGCTTTGTTGATGATTATTGATTGTTGAGACATTAGCAATTGATTTTACTCGAATTACTTACCCATTTGCTAATTACCCGACTAGCCCATTAATCCCCCTAAGGTGAACCCTTCACCTTAGCCTTTCCCTTAATTGTTTTCATCATCATTTCTTAGCGATTACATGTTTTTATTAGATTTTAGTTAATCTTCCAATCCATCTTTTGTTAGGCTAGAATAGGATTCATGCAAACTTGTAGTTGACCCCTCCATCCTTGTGGTTCGACCCCGACTTCCGCTATCGCATTAGTTGGGTTTCATAAATTGTTTTGCTTGAGCGGTGCGCGAAAAATCGCTCATCAAATGGCGCCGTTGCCGAGGATGGCGTAAGGAAACTCGTAGTTTGTTTGGTGTCTTAGATTTAGCCAAGTTACTTGTTGTTTTTGTTGGTTTTTAGTTGTTAGATTATTTGTAGAGTGCCTTGCATTATTGTGTTTCCCTAGTGTGCCCAAAAACACACTAGGAGTCTAACTTGTTTTTGAGTTACTTTGAGTGCATGCCTAGGGGTGAAGGGTTGTTCTTGAGCCATCCGGAGCCCGAAAGGTTATTTAGGACTCTCCGAGCTAACACACTTGCTCGGGTTAGGAATTCAAGAAGAGTTAGCCATCAACAAGCCAATACTTCAATTGCTTCTACATCCACTCCAACAATCGATTACCCACAAAACAACACCATTGAACCCATATTTGAAAACCCCTTCTACAATACACAACAAAATACACCACCAAATTCACCACCTACAATACCTCAACAACAAAATCAACCACAAATGACGACTTTACGTGATCGTAACCGTCCCAACCACGATGATACCCAATCTCCAATCAATTTCGGTGTCTTGGCCCCAAATAACTTTGAGATTCACCCGGCTCAAATGAGTTCTATTGAGCGGGATAGCTTTGGAGGCCTCCCCGATGAGGATGCTCATGCCCACTTGAGAAAATTCAAAAGTAGGGTAGGAATCATGAAAAGGAATGGGGTGCCCGAGGAAACCCTTTGCCTCATGTTGTTCCCATTTTCCCTCAAAGACCGGGCGGAGAGGTGGTTGAATAACCATCCTCCAAACACTTTCACTACTTGGGATGACTTGGCTAAGGAGTTTCTAAGCAAGTACTACCCCGCTTCCAAAACGGCGATGCTAAGGAATGAGATAACAACCTTTCAACAAGAGGATGGAGAATCCTTAGGAGAGGCATGGGATCGATTCATTGACTTACTTGCCCGTTGCCCTCATCATGGAATTGCGGATTGGTATGTCACTCAAACATTCTATCAAACTCTCCTCCCTCAAACCAAGGCTATGGTGAATGCTTCCGCGGGGGGAAGTTTTGATCATTTGAATGACCAACAAGGGGCGGCATTGATTAAGAAGATGGTTGAGTCGGAATCTAGCTATGGTACTAGTTCTAGAGGAAATAGCTTGAGGAGGAGTTCTAAGTACCCAAGTGAGAACTTCTCAAATGCGGATACCAATGCCAAGATTGATTTGCTCACACAAACTTTTACTAAGGGTTTTGCCGAGCTTCAAAAGGCTCAAAATCAAAGTCAAGGCCATCATGTGAATGAAGCTAGTGGGTCTTATGCACCTCCTATGGTGGAAGCTTATCAAACCCCCACTTGTGAAATTTGCAATGGATATGGACACACCTTTGAAGTTTGTGGGAACAATGTCTCTTATAACCATGAAGGTGCAAATGATTATCAACATGTGAATGCTTTCCAAGGTATCAACAACAACCCACGGCCCTCAAGGCCTCAATTCCAAAGTCAAGGAGCTTACAACCCAAATTCCAATTTCTATCATCCAAATTCGAAATTCCACCCAAACATGAGTTACAAAAGTCAAAATGTGTTAAACCCTCAACACACACAAACTCAACCTTCCAACCCTCCGGGTTTTTCTCAACCTAGAGGAGGAGGTCAATTTTCAAGAGGAAATTACAATAATCAATTCAACAACTCTCAACAAGGTCAAGGATCCAACCAATTCCAAAATCAACACTTCAATGATCAAGGTTACAATAACCAAGGTAACTTCCAAAACCAAGGTAATTGGAATCAAGGTCAAGGGAACCAAAACTTCAACAATCAAGGCCAAGGTAATTTTTACCAAGGCATTCAAAGCAATCAAGCAAGCCAAGGGGTTCCCGATCAATCTTTCCAAGGCCAAGGGCCAAATTTCAACAACAACCAAGGGTCAAATTTCAACAATCAAGGTTCAAGGGGGCAACAAGGAAATTTCCATAACAATCAACAAGGAAACTTTAACAACCAAAGAAGCAACAACCAAGGTTCAAGTAGTCGGAATGACTATGCTTTTGCCCTTCCTTTGACAAATCAACCCCACCAAGAGAATGATCCTTCAATAAGTGAAGTTTTGCAATTAGTCAAAAACATGGAAATCCAAAACAACTTGACTTTGCAAAATGTCACCAATGCTCACAAGAAAGAGGTGAGGGAATTGGAAGCTAGGCTAGCTTCTCAAGCTTTGAACAATCCTCAAAGGCCTCCGGGAGGGCTACTTGCTCAAGGGAAAAGCTCCAAGGATGCTTCATCAAGCCAGCATGCATGTGCGGTGACTTTAAGAAGTGGACTAGTGCTTGATAACCCCTACATGGATATGATGAATGATGAGATTCCAAATGATGAGCATGTTGAGGAAGGAGAAGAATTTGAAGAACCCATTTTGACTCCTACCTTGGAGTTAAAAGATGATGGAAAGGGTGAAGATGATCAACCCAAAGAGGGAGAAGAAGGGTATGTCGAAATTATGCCTTATGAAGAGGAGATGAACAAGGGTGTCAATGATGACGGAGTAGAGGTACAACCAATAGCAAGAACTAAGGTAACCAAGAAAACTCTCATTCCAAAGGTATCTTTTAGTTCTCCACTTGTTGTTTCCGATATCCCCTACCCCTCTAGAGCTTTGAAAACTAAGGAAAACTTCAAGTTCACCCAATTTAGAAAAATGCTTGAGGGACTTGAAGTGACCTTACCTTTCACCGATGTTATATTGAACATGCCCACATACTCAAAATTTCTAAAAGACATCTTGACTCACAAGAGGACTTTGGGTACCCAAGATGTTATGATTATGGAGGCGGAGTATAGTGCTCTCCTCATTAATCCTAACTCTTTCAAAATGCCAAAAAAACTTGGGGACCCCGGAAGTTTCTCTATCCCTTGTGTTGTGGGGGGAGTCATGATTTCAAGGGCATTATGTGACAATGGTGCAAGTGTAAGTGTCATTCCCTTAACTATTGCTAAAAGAATTGGACTTGAAAGTTTAACCCACACTTCTATGACTCTACAACTAGCGGATAGGTCCGTTAAGCAACCTTTGGGTGTGCTTGAGGACGTACCCGTTAAAGTTGGCAAATTTTTGATCCCCACGGATTTCGTTGTCCTAGATATCCCGGAGGATAGCCACACTCCCATCATCCTCGGTAGGCCCTTTTTGGCTACCGGAGGTGTCCTCATTGATGTGAGGGACGGGCGGCTAACCTTTAGGGTGGGAAACGAAACCCTTGAATTTAATCTTCCTCATCTAGTGAAGGGACCAATGTTTCACAAAGCTTGCTCGGTGGAAGTCATTGAAGAAGTGGTTGAGAAAGTGCATGAAGAGGAGAAGTGTGAAGAAGAAGCTCTACAAGTGGCACTCCATGATGAGGAGATGGGAGATGACCACGAGGTAGATGATGAGCTAATGAAGAAGGTGGAGGGCCTTCTCCCTCCAAAGGTACAACTTAAGCCCTTACCTCCCTCACTTAAGTACTCTTTTTTAGGTGAGGGAGAGACTTATCCCGTTATCATTAATGCTAATTTGAGTGAAGGCCAAGAACTTGAACTTTTGAAAATTTTGAAAACTCATAGGGGCTCACTTGGATATAGCATTGATGATATCAAGGGCTTAAGTCCTAATCTTTGCATGCATAGGATTGTCTTGGAGGAGGGTAGCAAACCTAAGGTAGATGGGCTACGTAGGTTGAACCCTAAGATGGCGGAAGTGGTGAAAAATGAGGTGATGAAGTTGCTAGAGGCCGGGATAATTTACCAAATAACCGATAGCTCTTGGGTGAGTCCCGTCCATGTAGTGCCCAAGAAAGGAGGGGTAACTATGGTGGAACAAGAGGATGGGACTCTCTTAGCTTCTAGACCCGTGACCGGGTGGCGGATGTGCATTGACTATCGCAAATTAAATGCCGCCACCCTCAAAGACCACTACCCCATCCCCTTTATTGACCAAATGCTTGAAAGGTTAGCGGGGCATTCTTACTATTCATTTCTAGATGGTTATTCCGGGTTTTTCCAAATCCCCATACACCCGGAAGACCAAGAGAAAACCACATTCACTTGTCCCATAGGAGTTTATGCTTATAAGAGGATGCCCTTTGGGCTTTGTAATGCTCCGGGGACTTTCCAAAGATGTATGACGGCAATTTTTGCCGATTTTCTTGAGAAGAGTATGGAGGTCTTCATGGACGACTTTAGTGTCCATGGAGACTCATTTGATCTTGGGCTATTGAATTTGTCTCATGTTTTGCAAATATGTGAGGAGCACAACCTCGTCCTCAATTGGGAGAAGTGTCACTTTATGGTGGAGGAGGGGGTTGTGCTTGGTCACATCGTGTCTAAGAGAGGCATAGAAGTTGATATGGCTAAGGTTTCGGTAATAGAAAACTTGTCACCCCCTACTAATGTGAAAGGAGTGAGAAGCTTTTTAGGCCATGCGGGCTTTTACCGACGTTTCATCAAAGATTTTTCTAAAATAGCCAAGCCTTTAACTTCTCTTCTTCTCAAAGACACACCATTTGTATTTGATGAATTTTGCTTGAGTGCTTTTTGTAGGTTGAAGGAGGCTCTTGTGACGGCTCCCATAATCCGATCACCGGATTGGAGCCTTCCCTTCGAAGTTATGTGCGACGCCTCCGATTATGCGGTCGGGGCGGTGCTTGGCCAAGTTGTGGACAAGAGGCACCATGTAATCTACTACACAAGCAAAACTCTTGATCAAGCCCAAGTCAACTACTCTACGACGGAAAAGGAGATGCTAGCCATTGTTCATGCCGTGGAAAAGTTCCGGCAATACTTTGTTGGTGCTAAGGTTGTGGTATACTCGGATCACTCCGCTTTGAGGCAATTGTTAGTGAAAAAGGATGCAAAGCCAAGGCTCTTGAGGTGGGTTCTTTTACTTCAAGAGTTTGACTTGGAAATTAAAGACAAGGCGGGGTCGGAGAATGTTGTTGCCGACCACCTATCTAGATTGACTACCGAAGATCATGGGTTGTAGGATGAGAGTGGCCCGATCAATGAGTGGTTGAGAGAAGATAGTTTGATGATGATAGGTGGTAAATCACCATGGTTTGCGGACTTGGCAAATTTGATTGTGAGTGGGTTTATTCCGGAAGAGTTGGATGCTAGAGCTAGGAGGAAGTTGAAGCATGACTCAAAACGCTATTTTTGGAATGACCCAAATCTTTTTCGCAAGTGTGGTGATGGCATGTTCCGAAGATGTGTTCCTAGAGAAGAAGGTATGGAGATAGTTGATAGAATTCACAACTCGGCCTATGGGGGCCACCTTGGTACATCTCGCACCATTGCAAAGGTGTTACAAGGTGGTTTCTTTTGGCCATCTATGTTCAAGGATATCCACTACTTTGTCAAATCTTGTGATCGATGCCAAAGAACGGGGAATATAAGTCAAAGGAATGAGGTGCCCCTTCAAAACATTCTTGAGATTGAGCTTTTTGATTGTTGGGGAGTTGATTTCATGGGACCATTTCCCAACTCTTGTGGGAATGAGTACATTTTGGTAGCGGTGGACTATGTGTCCAAGTAGATTGAAGCCGTTGCCACCCCAACAAATGATGCTAAAGTTGTTATCAAGCTCTTCAAAAACACCATCTTTCCAAGATTTGGGACCCCAAGGGTGGTGATTAGTGACGGGGGTTCGCACTTTAGGAAGAGCACTTTAGGAAGAGTACTTTCAAGATCTTGCTTTCTTCCCATGGTGTCACTCATAAGACCGCTCTTGCCTACCACCCTCAAACAAGTGGGCAAGTGGAGGTCTCAAACCGTCAAATAAAAGCCATCTTGGAGAAGACCACTAGCAAAGGTAGAAAGGATTGGTCTCAA
>JAIUZE010070330.1:0-100068 GCA_022085475.1 Heliosperma pusillum
AGACGTCCTACCGCTAGATTTATAAAGGGGGTTGCCGAGTTTATTGAATTTGCTAGACAACAAGACGAGTATGATTTAGTAGCAAAGAAACTTAGGTGTCCGTGTATTAAATGCAAAAACATGAGATATCTACATGACATTGAGGTTCAAGAACATCTTTATACAAACGGGTTTTGTCCAAACTACTACAATTGGATTTCTCATGGAGAATCATATTTTTCACTTACCGAACAATCTCAAATCCCACAAAATGAGAACCCATATAGAGATATGGTAGTTGATGCATTTGAGTCTAATATTTTCAATAATGATCATATACCAATGAGTGAAGAAGAACCACACCCACAAGCAAAAGCCTTTTTTGATATGTTAAAGGCGAGTGAAAAACCATTATATGAAGGGAGCAAAATGTCATTGTTAGAAGCCGCCTCTAGGATAGGAACTTTGAAATGTGAGTACAATTTGCCATTTACTTGTGTTGATGGCATTGCTTCTTTGATTGAGGATGTTATCCCCGATAATAATGTCATGACCCGATCATTCTACAAAACCAAAAAAGTAGTGAAAGGTCTAGAACTTCCGCATTACAAGATTGATGCATGTTCCGATGGATGTATGCTCTTTTGGAAGGATGATGCTTTACTTGACAAGTGTAGTAAATGTGAAAAGGCTAGATATAAGACAATTGAGGGAAGTATTGTCTTGAAAGGTAAAAAGGGAAAGAATGAAAAAAAGAGAGGTGAAAAGAGTAAGAAACCAATACCCGAAAATCCCGTAACTTACTTTCCTCTACCTCCTAGACTTCAAAGAATGTTTGCTACCAAAAACATTGCCGAGCAAATGAGATGGCACAAGGAAAATCCCCGTACTCCGGGAAAGATGTGTCATCCGAGTGATGGAGAGGAATGGAAGCGGTTTGATATGCTTTACCCCGACTTTGCTGAGGAAAAGATGTGTCATCCAAGTAATGGAGAGGAATGGAAGCGGTTTGATATGCTTTACCCCACTTTGCTGAGGAACCCGGTAATATGCGACTTGACCTTTGTAAAGATGGTTTTGCTCCATTTGGCCAGTTTGGTAGAAAGTACTCTTCTTGGCCCGTAATGGTCACTCCATACAACTTACCACCTTGGTTATGTATGAAAAAACAATTCATCTTCTTGTCACTAATTATTCCTGGTCCTGATAATCCAAAAACCGCCTTAGATGTTTATTTGCAACCTTTGGTGGAAGAATTGAAACAATTGTGGGGAGTAGGTGTGCAAACATATGATGTGTCTTTAAAGCAAAATTTTCAACTAAGAGCTTCATTGTTGTGGACCATTAATGATTTTCCCGCCTACGGTATGCTATCTGGATGGTCTACCGCGGGAAAAAAAGGCATGTCCTTGTTGCATGTACCAAAGCAAAGCATTTTCGCTTCCTTGTTCCCATAAAGTGAGTTGGTTTGATTGTCATAGACAATTCTTACCGGTGGGGCATGCCTTTAGGAGCAACAAAAAAGCTTTCAGAAAAGGTAAAGTGGAGCGCAATCATGCTGTAGATCGACTTCCGGGGGATAAGGTGTGGGATATGGTTTGTGATTTATCACGTACTATTGATTGTACTAAAGCAGAGACGGAGGTGCTGAAGAAGAAGAAAATTGGTTGGTTTAAAAGAAGCATTTTTTGGGATCTTCCTTATTGGAAAACGATGTTAATTAGGCACAATTTGGATGTAATGCATATAGAAAAGAACTTCTTTGAGCAACTGATTCACACGATTATGGATGTAAAGGGAAAGACTTGTGATACTGTTAAATCAAGAGAAGATTTGAAGACAATTTGTCATCGTCCCAATCTTCACATTCGTAGCGATGAGTCTTTGCCAAAATCTATTTTTACACTTGACAAAGCTCAAAGGAAGGTCTTATGTGAGTGGTTAAGAAAGTTAAAATTTCCTGACGGATATGCATCCGATTTTAGTCGATGTGTTGATATGAAGGAGCTAAAGTTGCAAGGCTTGAAAAGTCATGATTGTCATATCTTCATGGAACGATTATTACCTGTATCTTTGAGACATCTCCTCCCCACTCCTGTGTGGAATGCAATTGTTGAGATAAGTCAATTTTTTCGAGATTTATGTTCGTCTTCAATATGTGTTGATGACATGATTCGTCTTGAGGAGCAAATACCAGAGATATTGTGTAAGTTCGAGATGATATTTCCTCCATCATTTTTTAATTCCATGGAGCATGTACCGATACATTTGCCTTACGAAGCCAAAGTTGGAGGCCCCGTCCAATATAGGTGGATGTATCCATTTGAAAGGTAAGATCACTAAGTAGTAATTAAATTATAATTATTATCGTACTATCTCTTTAATTGATTTAATATTTTTACACTAGTCTTAACAACTATTAATCCCATCAATTATTGAATAGGTTTCTTAATCACGTGAAGAAGAAAATTGGTAACAAAGCTCGGGTTGAAGGTTCAATATGTAATGCGTATTTAACGGAAGAGATTGCAAATTTTTGCTCTCTTTACTTTGAAAAACATATTGAAACCAAAGCAAAAAACTTGAGTGTTGATAAAGCGGATGAACTTGAGACAAGTTTACCCGAGTTTTTCCAAATGCATGATGATGAGGGTTGTTCATCAATTGGGGGAACAAGATATTTGGATGACAAAGAATATGATCGTGCTCACCTTTACGTTCTTTCTAATTGTGAGATTCTGGAATCATATGAAACGGAGTTTGTGAATGATTTCATTAAAGCACATCCTAATGTGAATAGAGATGATGTTTGGAGTAACCATGAGGATCAATTTGCAGCATGGTTTCGGAACCATGTAATTGAGTTAAATATCCAAGATGATTTGATAAGGACTTTGGCCTTTGGTCCTTCACGAGAGGTGAAAACGTGGAATCGTTACTCGGTCAACGGATTTAATTTCCATACATTCAACTACGGTAAGAATAAGGCTAGGTGCAATTATGGTGTTACTATTTCTTCTCTTGATGACAACGAATACTATGGTATAGTTGAGGATATATTTGAGTTGAGCTATAATGGGCGTGAGCGTTCTTATAATACTGTCTTATTTAAGTGTGAATGGAAGGATAACTCTGTGGCCGGTATGAAAGTTCATGAACGTTATAAAATCGTCGAAGTGAATCATACCCGGACATACTCAAAGTATGATCCATTTATACTCGCACATCAAGCCAATCAAGTATATTTCGCTTCTTATCCAAGCACGAAGAATGATCGAAATCAAAAGCAGTGGTGTGCAATTTTTAAGACAAAAGCACGCTCACAAGTAGATACAACTTTTTTTCAAGAAGAAATAGTATCTAGCGGGTTTTTGTTGTCTCCACCTGATGAGGACATCCATGAGAATGGAAATGAAGAGGGTGAAGGTTTAGAGAACGAGGATGGTGATGGTCAAGTTGACGGTGATGGTGGTGTTGATAGTGATAATGATAATGAATCAATTGGTGATGATGATGAGGACGAATTTGATGATGATAAGGATTAATTGGGTAAAGATATATTTATATATATTTTAATTAAGTTTTTTATGTTATTTGATGTTTTTTTATGTTATTAACAGCTTATGTTTGTTTTTTATGTTATTAACCGTTTCTAACAATTTGAATATTTGTGTACTTGTAGATGGCAGGAGGTCGAGGTAGACAACGTGGCGGCGGTTCAAACAGACGCCGTAGTACTTCTTCAGTCGACGAGGAGGAGATGGAGATTATTGATCAGCAGAGTCCGGTAGTGGTCGAGGAATCGACCAATGACGAGTCCTCGGATCAGACATCGGAGACGATCCAGTTCACGCCGGAAGGGAAGATGATACTTGATCCCGCGGGGTTTTGGTAAGACAACCACCAATGTCTTTAATTTATTAGTTTATAATTATATTACATTATTATTTACCATAAATGCATACTATTCCATAATTTATTTTTCAGGTTTTCGTCTCAAAAGGTTGTACGCGGTTGTACTCAGAGTACAAAGCAGAAGATGACGGGAGTTGCTCCTACTTGTTGGACCAAGGCTACCTCTGCACAAAAAGAGGAGTGGTTCAATAATTTTAGGGTATATTATTTTTGTTTATATTTTCTTATATTATTATAGTTTTTAATTAATAATTTATTTTACTAATACTTACCTTTTAAATTGTAGAAAACATTTGACTGGCCGGCCGGAATAGAGTATATTGTACGTCAAAGGTACAATGAGACGTGCACTAGACGGTTAAGGGACAACATGTATAAGGTTGTCAAGAGGAAGAAGGAGCCGGAGCATATGAGAGGTATTTAATTGTTTTTGTTATTTGTATATATATAGTTATATTTTTACACATTTTATCATATTTTATTATAATACTTATTTAACTTGTAGGTGGTGCATATGAAGATATGCTTAAGTATCGTGAAACTGAGGAGTTTCAGGCTAGGTCGGCCCAAGCATCCAAAAATAAAAAAGGAGGAAAGAAAGATGGAGCGGCTGAGCCGTCGCATCACGCAGGATCTCGATCTTTCCTTAGCCTAGTTTTGGGTGTAAGTTATAATTTCCACTTTTTCCTCCATTTGAAAATTATAACTTAAATTCTTTTTATTATTAAAATTTTCTTATACAAGTCTTTAATTTTTTCTTTTAGAAGGGTAAGAAGAAAAAAGCTAACACGCCCACAGCTCCGGAGCTCTTCCTTGACACCCATTCCCGGCTCGAAGACAATAGAAGATATTGGATCAAACCAAAAGATAAGGAATTATATGTAAGTTTCAAGCATTTTTGTATTTTTACAATAAGTTCAATTTTTTGAATGTTTAACCAATATTGTAGCTATTTTTAATAACAATGTTTATATTTTGTAGGAAGCATTTTCCGCCGAGAAACTTAGGCATCCCGAGAAACCCGATAACGAGATTTGGTTCGACTTGGTAAAGGGTTTCAAGAAGGGGAACGTCTACGGGATTGGGTCGGCAAAGAACGTATTTTACGAAACTCCAAGGGGAAGAATGTCGTCCACCTCAAACCAAACCTACGAGCCGACAGTCGTGGGAAGACTCCAAGCCGCACTTGACGAGGAAAAAAGAAAAAACGCGGAAAGGGATGAAGAATTAAGGATAATGAAAGAGAAATTCAAGGCTTGGGAAAGCAGGTTTGAGAATTGCAACCAAGGTCCCCCTCCCTATCGGCGGGATTATGATGAAGGCAATGGAAGTGGTGGATTCCAGGCCGAATCCAATATAAACCTTGGCTTCTGATATAGTTTAGAAACTTGTTACTTGAAACAATTTATGGTTGAAACAATTTATGGTTGAAACAATTCCGTTTAAGAAAATTTGTAAACTTGAAACAATTTTTTTTATCTACATGAGGATGTTGGTTTCACATCGTGTTGTTGTAAATGTGTGAAATCTTTGTGTTTTCTTGTATACTTGCAGGTATGGTATGATGGTATGGTATGGTAGGATGAAAACAGCAATTTTCATGCAATATCACAGGTATTTTGGCGACTGAAATGTTCATTTTGCGACTATTTTCAGTCGCCAAAACCCCTATATTTTTGCAAAGTGAAAATCCATTTGCGACTGCTTGGCGACTGAAATCAGTCGCCAATTTGGCGACTGAATACGATGGTAGTCGCCAAAATGGCGACTGATGGCGACTGATTTCAGTCGCCAAATTGGCGACTACATAAACTTTCAGTCGCCAATTTGAGCGACTGATTTCAGTCGCCATTTTCCCAAATTAGCGACGTTTTTTTCAGTCGCCAAATTTGGCGACTGAAAGTAGTCGCCCGAATGTTTTTTTGCGACTAATAACAGCGACTGGGTCTTGGCGACTGATTTCAGTCGCCAAATTCATTTTAGCGACTGAAATCAGTCGCCAATATCAGTCGCCTGAATGTTGTTTTCTTGTAGTGCGTTTTGGGACAGTTGAACATCGGCAATTGGTTCTGAATAGGGGTGTTATGCTGTTTGATGGGAAACCTGTTATTCTTCGGTCCTGGGATGAGGATGTGAAGATGGCCAAGGTGTCTGTTAAAATTGTTCCTATATGGATTAAGTTAGTTGGACTTGATTTGAAGTTTTGGGGTGAGAAATGTCTTGCGAAATTGGCGTCCTTAATAGGAAAGTTTATTAGGATTGATGAGGTTACATTGATGAAAACTCTTCTGGGTTTTGCCAAAGTGTTAGTGGAGGTGGAAGTTGATGAGAATTTTCCTGATAAGATTGTATTTGAGGATGAGAAAGGGCAGGAGGTGACTGTGACTGTAGAGTATGATTGGGTTCCTATAACATGTCAAAAATGCAAAGGAATGGGTCATAGTAGTGAGATGTGTAGGAGTAATGGCCCTAAAACTTTCCCTGCACAATCTAAGTGGCAAGTTCCAAGGAAGCAGATTTGGAGGAAGAAAAAGGTTAATGGTCCTGTGTTGGACCAAGCTGAATTTCCTGAATTGCCAGCTAGTAAGTTTAGTTCAGTTACTAAATCTACAGAGATGGAGAAAGCAGGCCCTTCTAATGCAAATACACCAGTTAATACTCCAATGAATGTGCAATACAGTTCTCTTTTCACCCCTGCAAGGGTCATTACCAGGCTTACAAGACATGAAACTCGTCTGACTGGTGGGCAAGATACTGGTTTTGTGCTGGAATTTAACAGTGCTTTAGGGAAGTCATCTGAATTGGTAGATAAAGGAGGAGGAGATGGGGATGGTTTGCCCCATAATGAATAGAATAGGAGTTTGGAATGTTAGGGGCCTGAATAGTGAGATAAAACAGAAATATATCAAATGGTATATCCATCAAAATGATATGGACATTTTTGGGCTCCTTGAGACTAGGGTAAAATCTATGTCTCTAAATAAAGTAGCTGGTAAATTTTGTAATGGCTGGTCTTTTATTACTAACAATAATTTTCATAATGGAGGTAGAATATGGGTTATTTGGAAGGATCAAAAAGTTCAGGTGGATGTTCTGTAGATGGATGCACAATTTATTCACTTAAAGGTTCAGAGACTTGGTGGTAATAATCATTTTTATATTACTTTTGTGTATGGTTTTAACAAACCTGAAGAGAGAATTCCCCTTTGGGAGGCTTTAACTAGACTGAATATGGTTGATCCTTGGTTGATTTTGGGTGATTTCAATAATGTATTGCATCCTAGTGAGAAAATAGGTTTGCCTGTCAGGGACTCTGAGACTATGCTTTTTCAGAAGGTTATTGATGATTGTGAATTACAGGATATTAAGACCTTGGGTGATTTTTTTACTTGGAATAATAAGCAACCTTGTGGTACAAGAGTGTTTAGTAGGATTGATAGAGTGATTGTTAATGATGGTTGGCTTCAAAGCTATCCTAATTACTATGCTTTCTATGGGCCTGAGGGTGATTTTGATCATTGTCCATGCATTATTGAAGAAGGAGGTGTTAGTAGTAGTAAGAAGACTTTCAAATTCTTTAATATGTGGGGCAAGGTTGTTGAGTTTCAGGAGGTAGTGAGTAGAGGTTGGTCCACTCAGATTAATGGCTCCTTTATGTTCCAGGTGGCTAAGAAACTAAAGTTACTTAAACCTATGTTGAAGAAGCTGAATAGGGAGTTGTTTTCTGACATTGAAAGAAATGCTGATATTGCCTTTGAGGTGTTGTTAAGATGCCAAAAGGATTTACAAACTGATCCTCATAACTTAGAACTCATGGATAGGGAATATCAAACTAGAAGTAGTTATGTCATGTTGGCTTAGGCTAAAGAGGATTTTTTTAGGCAGAAGGCTAAGTGCCAGTGGGCCAAAGAAGGTGATACTAATAGTGCAATGTTTCATAAAGTTATTAAACAGAGACAAATTCAGAATAAGGTTCTCAGAATTGATGGGTTGGATGGACAATCTTATGACAAGCCTGAGGACATCTAGAAAGCTTTTGAGGTGTATTATAAGGAATTGTTGGGGTCTTGTGCTTCTACTTCTGATGTCTTTCCTAACATTATGAATGAGGGTCCTACAGTACAGAAGAGGGATTGGGATAACCTGTGCAGGATACCTACTGATATTGAAATCAAGAATACTGTCTTCTCCATTCCTGATGAGAAGAGCCCAGGCCCGGATGGCTACACTAGTTGCTTCTTTAAATCAAGTTGGGGAATCATAAAGGATGATATTATTAATGCTATCAAAGATTTTTTTCATATAGGGCAGCTGTTGAAACAAATTAACTCTACAAACTTGGTCCTTATTCTAAAAACTGACAATCCTAAAAGTGTTAAGGAATTTAGACCAATTGCTTGTTGTAATACCCTCTATAAAGTAATTTCAAAGCTTCTTTGTAATAGCATGGCTGAGGTCCTGCCAGCTCTCATCAATCCTTCTCAAGCAGCTTTAATTAAGGGTAGAAGTATTATTGGAAACATTCTTATTAGTCAGGATTTGGTGAGACTTTATGCTAGGAAGAATTCTTCTCCAAGATGCTTAATAAAAGTGGATCCCAGGAAAGCTTATGATAGCATTGAATGGGAGTTTGTGTATTTCATTCTGAAGTGTTTACAGTTTCCTCCTGAATTCATTCAGCTAATCCTTCAGTGTGTCACTACTACATCTTACTCTATTGTCTTAAATGGGTAGCCTTATGGTTTTTTTCTGGGTAAAAGAGGTCTCAGGCAAGGTGATCCCTTGTCTCCTCTTCTGTTTACCTTGTGTATGGAATATCTCAGCAGGATTTTAATGGTTATAGGAGATATGAAGGGCTTTAAATTTCATCATCTGTGTAAATGACTTAAGCTGAATCACTTGATGTTTGCTGATGATCTCTTAATCTTCTGTAAGGGTGATGTCAAGACTATTTTTATGTTGATGGAAGGTTTCAATAGTTTCTCAAAAGCTCCAGGTTTGCAGATTAACATTGAGAAATCTAAGATTATTCTAAAAGGTGTTGATAATGATACTGAGGAGTTTATTCTTGAGCACACTGGTTTCAGAAGAGGCTCTTTACCATTCAAATATCTTGGTGTGACTATTTCTAACAAGAGGTGGTCAAGGAGTGATTGTAATATGTTGGTTGAGAAGATGATTTCCAGGATTAAGGGTTGGAACAAGAGGAAGATCTCCTATACTGGCAGACTTACCCTAGTAAAGTCAGTCCTGAACACTTTGCACAATTATTGGGCTCAAATTTTCATACTTCCTGTGGGTGTGATAGATAAACTCAAAGCTATTTGCATGAATTTTTTATGGGAAGGGGAAGATACTTACTCAAAGGCTCCATTAGTAGCTTGGTCTGCTCTTTGTAAAGGAAAGGATCAAGGGGGTTTGGGCATTTTTGATAGTAAGTTATGGAATATTGCAGCAGTTGGTAAGTTGGCCTGGTGGATTCTTGTTAAAAAAGATCATCTCTGGATCAAATGGATAGATAAAATCTATCTCAAAGGGAGAGATTGGATTACCTATGAACCTAATTCTTCTAGTTCATGGGCATGGAGGAAGATCTGTGCAACTAAGAATGCTTTGAAGATAGGGTTCTCACAAGGTCTTTGGCCTGCTGAGGGTGATGAGTATACTATTTCTAGTGGTTATAAGTGGCTTAGTGAGATTAATGAGGTGAAGGCTCCTTGGTGCAGAATTGTCTGGAACAATATGAATGTTCCTAAACATAATTTTATTCTTTGGTTAATCTGTCAGGAACGTTTGCTCACTCTGGATAGGATTCAAAAGATGGGTTTTGGTGAAGATGTTACCTGCTTACTATGTGGTATCAGTACTGAAAGTCATCAGCATTTGTTTACTTTATGTTGTTATGCTCAGAGGTGCTACAAATGCCTTGAAGACTAGTTATTGATCCATCCTAGGGGAGGATATACAGTTAATGCATTGCTACAGATGAGGTCTCAGAATGGATTCAGAATGAAGGTATGTTGCTCTCTGTTTGTGGCCATTCAATATGGGATTTGGCTGGTCATGAACAAATGCAGGGTAGAAGGGTATGTAACTAGGCCAGAGGTCCTGTTGTAGGAAATCAAAAACCAAGCTAGGTGTCGTCTAATGCATATTCAGTTGGGAGCTATTCGATTAGATGATATACACTGGTGCCGTGAAAAGGGATTAATGTAATAATAGTTGTTTTTTGTTGTTAGAAGAATGCTGATCTCTAATTGTTTGTATGAGGAGGTCTAATTGTATAGGTTAGGTTGTATGAGTTGGTTTTTTATTTGATTAATGGAACTTACATTTACACCAAAAAAAACAAATATAATAAAGGATTATTGAATGGTAATAATCCAAACTATTGGGGTGATTCTCCTAATAGCACAACCTCTATTTTAACTACCAATATACCCAACTTTTATACCCCTTCTCTTTTAATAAATTTGGTCATTTCTTAACCGGTAGAAACTAGAAACATGTAAAATATAGTGTGGGTCCCGCCTTTCTCCTTAACTTATTTACATCTTCATCTTCCTTCTATTTCCTTTCAAGATTAACCCTCGGTAATGAATCCCTGGTCCATGTCCTTCTAAAGCAAATATCTTCACCCTCCTCAATTTCTCAGTCTAATAGATTCCAGATAACATCTCAATTTCTGACACATGGTTAGAAAGTACAACATTATTTCCACCTTCAAATATTTTTACTGTTTTTGGAGGCACCATAACTTCCGCAGTTCCAAGTTTTACCTCTTAAAAATTGGGTCATAAGACCCCAACAGTCTAATCCCAATTCAAAGCTTGAAATCAAAAATCAATTTCAAATATCTCCATCACAATGGAAAACCCAGAAAAAAAAACACCCATCATTATTCATCAACATCAACAACATCATTAACTTCATCCAAATTGAATAATTGGGATACACCATTTACTAAAGAAGAACTTGAGGCAATTGACGCCGCTATTGAGGTAACATCAATCGTTACTTCGTCGTCGTTGTGTCGAACTATCTCGCACACCAAATGAACCCTGACCTAAACCCGTCGTCGCTTGCCCGATTCATCTGCTACTTCAATTGTTGACGTTGGTTCTTTTTGCTCCACCATTTGATTAAAAGAATCAATCTTTTTGCTGGAAATCATTGATTATTGAATTTTTTCCCTTGCACTTTCATACTAAATGGGGAAATCTCATTCTCTTTTCCAGATATTCCTCTATCTTCAAACGAAAAATTCCCAAATTCTTGCTCACTTCCTGGATTTGTGCTCCTCAAGCACGTCCTCCAATATTTTCCCGTGCTTTTGTAATAACTTCACCGTCTTAAGCTTTTGTGTTAAGGATGTGATTAATGATGTTTTGAAGCAGAAAAAGAAAGTTAATGGTGTCTTCATAAAGTAGATGAGACACAAGTGAAGAAGGAGAAGGGTTATAAGTAGAGATGCCAATGGATTCATGACCCTATCTAGATCCGCGGATCCGGACCCCGGTGGAGCGGATATGGATCTCATTTTTATGGATCCAGTGGATATGGGTCGGATATGGATCCTAAAAAATTTACACAGATCCGGATATGGATCTTGTTGTTAAGATCCTGACCCTACCCACGGACCCATATCTTTTATTTTTAAATTAATTTTAATTATATAAGAATAACTAAAGTTTATAATGTTGATGTTTTCTAATTTAATCAACTCTCATATGTCATTTTACTTATTTCATAGGTCATTCTTAATTTATAATACAATTTAAATATTTGTAAATTAACTTTTTCCTCATCCAAATAATAACTTACGCGGTAATTAGTTACTTTATTATGTTAAATGTCGATATAATGTAAACTTATAATCTTATTAAACATTCTAATACATTTTATGTAATTTTAATAGAAAAATTACATTTAAAAGATGAATAATTTAATAAAATATTTTGAAAACGATCAGATTCATTTGGGACCCATATCCTACCCTGATCCACGGATCTGGATATGGATCTGAAAATTTTGGACCCTGCGGATATGGGGCGGATCTGAATCCAACATATACAATATGGATATGTATCTGGATCTTATAGGACCCTATCCAGATCCTATCCATTGTCATTCCTAGTTATAAGAGAAGGAAACCTTAGCAGGTAGTCCTCCCACCTATTTTAGTAAAAGAGAAGGGGTATAAAAGCTGGGTATATTGTTAGTTAAAATAGAGGTCGTAGACTCGTAGTATTATGAGATGAACTCAAATAGTTTGGACCATTATCATTAAATAATCCAAAAAAAGATTTTTATATAGTTTTGTTCTATACAAAAATAAGGGACGTAGACTAATTAGGAACAAAGACATTTAAGGAAAGACTTAGTTTCCTAAACAAAGATTATTAGGAAATTTGCAAAGCACAAGGCTTGATGTCAACTTCATCTGCGGGAATCACAAATTTGTCTCGACAGCCCATTTCGCGTCCACGCTATTCTCGTATTTCCTCTTGTTCGCTTTTCTAGTCGTGTCTTCACTTTGTTTCTTCGACGATGTTTCTTCCTTGAACCTAGCTGGACAACGCAACTCAGATCCCAACAATAGACAATTTTTAGATCACATAATTGATAGCGGTGTGTTTCTAGTAATTACAGTAAGATTAAATTGGTTTAAATGACATGAAGTACTAAATAAAGAATATGAATTAGTGCTCAATTTAGTTAAGATACTAAATATATTATTGTAAGGGTACATGGGTCTATTATCAAATGAATGGATAAGTGAGCTTGTTCAAGATGATCTATGTAAAGGAGGAACAAGAGCTCAAGAGGTAGATGTTGTACCAGGGGAAGATGTTGACCGCTCGGGTGCAGTTTCAAGGAGTATAAGTGGTTATCAAGCTGCTCGCTCCCCACTAAGGAAGTAGTTACAAAGAGACATACAGTGAAGAACTCCTATATAATGAAGCATTCATCAAGACAAGAGACAACTCTCAAACAAGAACTACAACCTAGTCTATCTTTAGATCTTAGATTCTAGTCTTAGAGTAGATAATCATGCTAAAGCCATCCATCTGTCCATGTTAAGGTAATTAGCCATATATACCTTAGTTTTTTTATTTAGCATCCACAAGTACTCTTGTGATTAGTTTTTTTATTTAGCATCCACAAGTACTCTTGTGAAGATTCTGTTGACGTTTTTTAATTGACATTTTTATGATATATAAGTATATTTGAAGATTCCTGTATTTCGATTTGAGAATTATATCACTTGTCCTTGGGCTCTAAATCATATAAATAGTTTAGTGTAGTTAATTAGATAACGCATCTAAAATCGTGACTCAAACCCTTGCAATTTCGGGTGGATCACAAAGTGTAAGAGGGTAGTTACGACCTCCAGGGCACCTTAAGGTACTGTCCTTGTTTTACACAAAAACGTTGAGCTAACATATCTTTTCTCTTATTTCTGAAATGAGATGTGGAGGAGTAACGGCAACAAGATAAACTTACACCGACGAGGACGTAGGAATTTACGAGAAAAAAAAACTACTTGTAGAGAATGTACATAAACTGTGTCTTGAAGATATATCTCCTTTGTTATGATCCTTCTTAGAAGTGATAAGTCTTCTTTTCTCTTTCACATGATGTTCCAAAGGACGATACCTGTAAAGCATAGGTGAAGCATAGGTGTACGATAGTTTATCAATCAGGTCAGAGTACATTTTATCATTCTTAAGGCAATCTGAAAATAAAAAAGGATGCATGTCATTTAAATCATTAGAGCCTGGCTCATAAGCAACAAGCCTAGAGTTTCCTTGGAGGAGTTGAGTACCATGTGAGGAAAGCTGCCACAAATAGAGGATGCACTTACACTCGAGCTAACGACATGAGATTTGTCCTTAACATTTATAATATTTGAAGGAGTCTTATATTCTTTCATGACTACCATCATCTTAGTTGTTTTCCAGGGCTTCTCCCCATCTTCTTCTTCTCACAACTTTCTCTTTGATGTTTATCTCCGTAGATGCCTCAATATTAAGGATCTGAATTGAAACTATTGATGAATCTTTTTTTATGATAAAAGCTCACCCATTTACATTCAAACAGCTTTTGATTGGATTGTCTGTGAATCTTTAGTCGAGAATTTCCTCCGCCCTTTTTGGAAAACTCAATAATTGACTTATTATAAATATGTTCATCTCTCGTCAACCTAGAGTTTAAATCAAAACCACAGTTATTTTGAGCAACCATCAACTCCATATTCACACCCTCGATATCTTTTATACTCATGTCACTTTGATTTTCCATCACCTCCATGATCATACTTTCATTATTATTTTTTCTACTCATATCAAAATTTGAACTATAGACATGCTTCTTACATTTCTTATCTACGCCAACCGCAAGAGCGACCTCCAATATTCTTTTACCATTTTCCTTAGTGAGAAGGTGACCTTTTAAAACAACTAATTCCCCTAAAAGATTCTTATTCCTAGGTTCGAGCACAAAAGCCTAAACCAAATCCAATTCAACTTCTAAAAATCATTTCAATTCATAAATTCTATCGCCCTACGCAATAGCGCCTTAACATTACGAGAAAATGTGTAAATCATGGAGTACAAATCCAAGGTAGCTTTGTGACCTTTAAAATTAAGGTCACAAGCAGCGAGGATAAATTTAAGAGAAACAACAAGATTATATAAAGATTAGATATCTTCATCTCAAATAACTCTCAGGCTTAAACTTAGATGTTTACAAGCTTTGTCGTTACAAGCTGCAACCCTATCAAAACATTTTTGCGCTAAAAGGTTGTTCCTCATATCCTTACGCTCATACACCTTGCACTAATGTAACCCCTCAAGATTCATAAGACAACCTAATAAACTCTCCCTATCACCCTCCATAAATTCGTCATTAAAATGAGCATAAGTAAAAGCTTCAAGAAATTTATTAAAATACTAAAGAAAGACATAGGTTCCACACCGAAGCTAAAATCTCGTAATCAACTTAGAAACAAAAGATGGGAAGACATGAGCAATTACCCCTCAACATTTAACGAAAAAGCCAGTAGCTAGCAATCAATTAAAAAGCAACACCCGAAAAAAGACTAAGGCTTTGAGACCGGAGAACAATCAGCCAATGATTGGCAAATTTCAGCAATAAAAGAACAATGAAAAGGAATCAGAATACATAGTAGGGCGGGGGGCCATAAATGGAAAAATCCGATCAAATACGACGATGACCCTATGATGACGAAGACGTGCAATAGTAGACATGAGTGGAGGATAAGAGATGTTGAAGAAGCCTTACCAGCGACCAATAATGGCATCTAGAGAAGTCTCCGACGAGAGGTTTGAGATATTTTTCTCTCCTACGTTCCACCCACCTTTCCTTAAATCTAAAATTATGTCTGTTACTCGCATTTTCAAAGAAACTCTCTCAACAATATTAATGGCTTCTATTTTACTTAATGATAATCAAAATTCTTCTTATTAATTAATGGAAACTGAGATGGCGCCACCCGGTGGAACTCGATGGCATAATGGTAATTTAATCATCTTTTTGAATTGTAAAGGGTATTTTTGGAACTTTATTAGAAACATTACATATATAATTAATTGAAGATAAAAACTAAATTTCAAAAAGTAATTAATTAGACCTTCTGCCATATCTACTGTAATCAGTGGCGGAGCCAGGATTTTAATTTAGGGGGGGCGAAAATTTTTAGGGGGGACGAACGACTATTTTCATAAGGTACTTTTAAAAATTTTCGAAAAATTTCGCTAAAAACTTCGAAAATTTTAACCGCCAAGGGGGGCGACCGCCCCTGCTAGCCCCCCCCTAGCTCCACCACTGACTGTAATTATCAATGGCATGGAGGCATGACCTTGGTGTCAACTCTCCGTTCAATAAAGGAGGGAGATTGTCAATTTATAAATGTTAAATATGATGTGTCTTTCACCTTAATTACCCTAAGTCGGCGGAATTCAACTAATATTAGATTCATGAGAATATATTTTAATCAAAATCAAGAACAATTGCATATATATAGTTTAACTCGGCACAGTTCGTGAAGATAAAAAATAACTCGGCAGAACAATTGCATATTGAATGAGAGTATATTACTGATTTTACTTGTGGGTTAAAGCGGATCATACCGTATTATGGATTTATTCACGAAATATTGATTGATTTAACTATTTCATCCTCAAAGATTTGATTTAATTTAATTATATTCATGGATCGATTCAAGTGCGTTGTGTAATTACATTCTTAACCTTTGTAATTTTGGCGCAAAAATTAAGGGTTCAAATTTTCATTGTATTTATTGTATTATTTAATTAGGGTGGTACTCAAATTCGGTATCACCCGGTGGCGCCTTATCACCATCCTTAATTAATTATCTTCCCTATTTATTTGTTTTCCCTCCAAATTTTCCATCTTTAAAATTCTTCATAGTGATGGTAAGAAAATATTTTTTCTATTTTTGTATTTGTAGATCATTGTTCTTGGTGTGGTCCACATTTATGACATTGTATACAAATAAAAGATCACTAGGTCTTGCTTAAGACGGGTCGGATCTTGCAACGGATATTTTGTGAGAAGAAATGGGTAGAGGGGACAAGGTGGGCACCCCCCATGTGCTCTCCACTCACCATTGATGGGTATTTTGTGAGAGAATATGGTATCCGTCTTAAGCTTAAGACGGATACCTCCGTCTTAAATAAGAATTTGTGATAAAAGATTGCGAATTGTTTATATTTTGATTTTGAGGAAAATAGGCGAAAAGAAGAAATAGTAAGTCTCATATGCGACAGTCACATTCCCCACTTTTTTGCAAAATGTGACCACTTTTTGTTAAATAGTGACCACCTTGATAATAAATGTCATTTTCAAGTCATAAAAGATAGTTACTGTTTACTAATAAACGGTCACTATTTATCAAAAAGTGGTTACACTTAACCCGTCGCATATGCGACGTTCTTAAATGAGAATTTGTGAAGAAGAAATCAATATCGTGTAATTGTTGGATACATTTAAATAGTATTAATGAATGTCATGGTACATGCAATTGTGGACAAATTTCTTAGATAAGAACTTAGTGAGTAGTGTAAATTAACACTATAGTTTAAGTAACATCATATAATATTAAGTAATTCTGTCACTAGTGTATTATTTTTGGTCCACCATACCAAAAATCATGAGTTCAGCCTTACATAGTACTCCCTCCCATCCAAACCAAAGGTTACATGGGAGGAAGCACAAGTTTTTGGAAAAAATTAATAAGGGAAGGGTAGTATTGAAATGGAAGTAGGACCACTTTAATATTTAATGTTAGTTGGGTGGGTGGGGTAATGACATATTGTGTAAATATATAGGGTAGATGAGGAGTATTTGGTCTTATTTGTTACCCAAAATGGAATGGGTAGTTTGGTTTGGATGGTCCAAATAAGGTAAATGTAACATTTGGTTTGGATGAGAGGTAGTAATTGAATATATGAATATATCCAGCATCATTCAGCTGATTATTTGAGATCTGATACAACATCTCAATTATTATTTTTTCGTATTTACAAGATGATCATGTGAGAACTAGTACCATAAAGCGACTTGAATAAAATGGTCAAATTTATAATTTAACCGAGCATCATTAGTTTAAGCTCACATGGTTGAACACACACAACAATATCATGAAGGTGTTAATTTTTAATATTTAACTAGGTATCTTTAGCTATATTGAAGATGTAGAAATAAAACTGAGTGAAAAACTGAGGTGTCGTAGTCTAAAGTTATTGTTAAGTATAAGACAAGGATAGCAATTAAAGGTTGTTCCCAATTAATTAAAGATTAATAAATAATTAGGTGAAAATCGGTTGCAAAACTCATTTGTCGTGAACTTTAGATTGGTTAACAAAGGTCCATAGAAAAAAAATACAAGCAACCGCACAAACAAAACAAAACAAAACAGAAAGAGATGAGAAATATACACCCAATAGCAGGGGCGAGTGAGACGAGCCCATTCGGAGAGCTGAGCCCATCCGAGTTTTACAAGCATCACTCAGTGAGTCACCAATCCGAGTACATAACCAATTCGCGAGGTCTGAAACTATTCACACAATGGTGGACCCCATCGACCGAACCCAAACCCATAGGCGTAATCTGCGTTGTCCATGGCTACACAGGGGAGTCAAGCTGGTCGGTTCAGTTAACATCGGTTCACTTAGCCAAAGCCGGGTTTATAGTCTGCGCTATCGATCACCAGGGACATGGTTACTCTGACGCGCTGGACGGCCTCGTGGCTCACATCCCTGATATCAACCCCGTTGTGGATGATTGCATTGCGTTCTTTGGTGACTTCCGTGAGAAACACGCTCCAACTCTGCCCTCGTTCTTGTACTCGGAATCGCTTGGAGGGGCGATCGCTATCTTGATCACGCTAAGAAAGCGCGTGGAGTTTGATGGGTTGGTTTTGAATGGAGCGATGTGTGGGATTAGTCCTAAGTTTAAGCCGCCGTGGCCTTTGGAGTATTTGCTTGGAATTGCGGCTACGCTTTTGCCTACTTGGCGCGTTGTTCCTACTCGCGGTTCTATTCCTGATGTCTCCTTCAAGGTCAGCTCCTCCACTACTTTTCATATCCAATTAAAATTTAGAGATTTTCACAATTCTACTCAACATTTCCATTTTCTCACATTTACATTTTTTTTTTCGAAAAAATTTTGATTGGCAATAACCTCTTGGCTAAGCTCAAATCAAATCTCTTGTTAAAACAGCGAATTTAAAAAAAATCATTGTTCAATCAAAGTTTATTCCGTCACAAGACTTTGACTGATCATAATTCCTAACTCGAATTTTTTTTTAAGTCGAAGATCTCGTAAAGATGTACGGTTTGAAATAAAAAAAATTACCGTCTTTTGAGATTATAGTCAAGAGTTATGTCAAAGTTTTTTCAAAATAAGAGGCGTACAAGTAATAAAATGAAAGTTAAGGGGTACAAATAATAAAATACCTAAATTGCACAACACTCTGTATCAATTATCGGAGAGTAATTCATAAATTGTTTGAATGACTGTGAGGTATGAAACATAGGCTGAACAAACATATACGATATGATATATGGTTTTAATTATAAGAATTTTGGTTTATACGATACGGTTTATAAAAAGATGTATTGGATAACGCATCGATTAAATTTGAAAGAAGATATACGGTTTACAATACAATAGCTATTTTTAATAGAAATTATTAAAATAAAATCATATAACCAAGAAACATCGAGTATATCCGTGATTCAATCTAATTAATCTCATTATACATTTTTTAATTTATTGATTGACTTATATACTACTCCGTATTTAATACTACTCTTTTAAATTATTAAAAAAAAATCATAAAATTACAAGATATACGGTTTCCAGATGTACGAGAAAGCCGTATGTACGGAAACGATATATATATATATATACGGAAAATGGAATGGAATGGAGAATCCAAACTAAAATAAAATTGAAGAAAGGAACAATAGTAAGTGTTGCATAAAAGTGTGTGTGCCATAAATAAATTACGATAAGGATAAAGTTGAAAAACAATTACTGATAAAATACGAGTACAAGTTAAATATTTTATTAAACAATACTTAGTACATGTTTGGCCTAACTTTTAAGAGTGTTTTTCAATAAATAAGTACAAGTTTGGCCAAACAATCAATTTTGAAAAATTTAAAACATCTTTTTTTAAGCCAAAAAATCAATTTGGAGAGCTAGAAGTATAAGCTTTTACTTTAATTTTAAAGATTTTTAATACATAAATGCCAAATTTCTATGTTGTAAATATGTAAATAAAATAAAGTAAAGTAGTTCTTAATTCATATTTTTTCATTCTTTACAAATCGAGACCCATCTTGATATACTTTTGAACATTTTTCATTTTTCATCCGCTTACATAAAAAGTTGTGGTTGAGAAGCCGTTTTCGGTAAAATGTAATGCCAAACACCTAAAATTTATTCAAGAAGTAACTTATTAAAACACTCATTTTGAAAAACAAAAGCAGTTTTTCTAAAGCAAGGCCAAAAATGCTCTTACTCTGTTCCGGTCATTTGTTCTCCTTTCATTTTGACACAAAGACTAAGGAAAGAGTGAGAACCATTTATGGTTCGACTTAATGGGTGATAAGTGAACAATAGTTGATAAAATTACTCATAGAAAACCTTCCAAATATAGAAAGGACAACAAATGACTGAGACACCATAACAAGAAATAGGACAATAATTGACCGGAACTAAGGAAGTAATAATTAGGACACATAAGTCCCATGCCTTATGAGATAAATCAATCTTTGTTCTATGTCGTGATTTGTTGTTTCAATTGATACGGCCGTTTAATATCTTTGAGCTCCTTCAAACAAAATTTACAAGTGGTGGGGAAAGCCAAAGCCCTTGTTGTAACAACGATAACTTATTAGAAAAGTGTATAGAATCCCATCTTATTGTTATGCAATGTGATATTTCTGAAAACAGCTTTGAGGCTTTGAGGGAGACTCTATTTCATCTTCTTACAATTATCATTTTCAAAAAATGTAACTTCACTATTTTGAATGAAATAATCAATATGTATAATATTATTTTTGTTGTTGAAATAATTATTGTGAAAAATATGTAGATGGAGGTAGTATTTGATTCATAAAAGTAATGTTGTTGGGACGACATAGGTGGAGTGGAAGCGTAAACTAGCAATAGCAAGTCCGAAAAGGTACATGGGAAAACCACGGGCGGCCACTGCATATGAGCTGATGAGGGTATGCAGGGAAGTGCAAGGCAAGTTTGAGCAAGTGAACATTCCACTCTTGATTGTGCACGGTGGAGACGATGTTGTGTGCGACCCGGCTTGTGTCGAGGAGTTTTACCAGCGAGCATCAAGCGAGGACAAGACCCTCAAGATCTATCCCGGAATGTGGCATCAACTGGTGGGGGAGCCTGACGAGAATGTTGACCTTGTGTTCGGGGATGTTGTTGATTGGTTTAAGACTAGAGCGTTACGTGCCACCCCTAACCGTGGTTCCTAGAGCTTGGACCTGTTTGTGGTGGTTTGAATTATAAAGGGATCAGTCCGTTTTCGGTCTGCCCAAGTATTTGTGGGTCTTAAATGATTGGTAGTATGAAGTAGTCACTTTAACAATTTGGTTGAGGAACTTAGACTCACTACTCAAAAGATTATACTTCGTATTTTGTAAGGACATTCTAAAGAAAAATAAAAATAAAAATAAAAAGAAAATATTATTCTCATGTTTTTGGGCAAATTTTAAGGGTAGATACATAATTTGATATGTATTTATAATAGGATGGCGATAGGGCGCCACCCGGTGGTACCAAATTTCGGCGCCACCATGATTAAAATAATAAAAAATAAAATCTAAATTTTTGTTTTTGCGCAAAAAATTTTGAGGATATGTAAGTAATTTTATATCTATTTAACTAATGTAAAAAAAACGTTAACCAAATATATTTTTAAGGGTATGTAAAAAAACGTTAAGCAAATAAGGAAATAGGGAAGAATAGATGGAATAGGAGGGAGTATAATATTTTCCAACAAGATAGTTTATTTAATATTTTATACTAAATTATCTTCATCAACAATTATGTTTCTTCATCATTGTATTGTGTTTATCTATTAAATTTTCATCTACAAGGTCATCTACAAGAGAAGAAAAACGAAAATACAATATGATCACTTGGTATAAATGGGATTTGTAATAAATGAATTCTCTTAATTTAATTTGTGTTGCCCATGTATCAAATATGAATTTTAGTATCCAATGAAGCAATTATAATAGTATGATACCCTTATCGTATCGGACGAAAATGTCGCATTAGATATAGAACATGCCTTACGGAGTTATTGCTAAGAACTAGGCCGCCATATTCTCAAAGTAGGTTTATCAGTAAGTATCTAATTTTTGGATTTGAAAATTTTGAACACGCTAGTACCCATGGCCATTACCCAGTGCTTCACCCATGAATATACATGCATCAGTTACTTTGTTGAATACATGTTTGTTCACAGAGTGAACACTAGTACACTACAAAGCAATATCTTGTTTGTCATAAAATTCCACCTTAAAAAGTGGCGAAACTCGAGCAATATTCTACTAATATCTTATTATTAATTATTAATTATAGTTAGTTATGCATTTTCAAGTACCTAAATTACCCTTTTACTAATTAGTTTGAAATTCAAATTTTAGGGGAAGAAAATGAAAAAAAACTACAAATTGTACCATAACACCCTCGGTGGCGCCCAATTTGAGTATCACCGGTGATGCCATCTCATTTTCCTTTATGATATATTCAATTAGAGTTAAACTTTCACCTAAACAAAATTATATTAATAATTGATCGTGCTTGTCGCGAGCCCGATACAAAGATAAATTACCCAGACTAGGCTAATAACAAATTAATGTAATTAGGGAAGTAGGGGCGATCCTCAGGGAGATGGTGTTTCCTATAGAATGCGAAATGTCTCGCAATTGGGTTTTATCTAACGAGTTTCTGGGTTTTGGGATTATGATGTCTAAACTAACCAAAAACATAAATGAAAACAAAATAAAAGCAATTGAAGACAATAAAGCAAATGATGAATTAACAATGATGAAAAGAATCTAGGGAAGTAGGTTCACACATGCAGATTAATATATTGATGAAATTGGATATGGAACATGCTAATAATTCATTGTGAGTTCGTAAGAATGATATGTTCATTACAATCATAGATCAGATGGTCTAGCAGGCTTTTAGGCAATTTACTAGGTCTTAATCCACCATGTCATGCTTTGTCTATTCAATTCGCGTATCTCTACCTTGGAAAATAATTCCATTCTAGTCAATGATTTTGATCGGAAATCGTCAACTATCGTTATAGTCCAAACATGCATAGACACAATGTTTTAAAAGCACAATTTCTTTTATCCAATTAACATCTTTTAATTAACCTAACATGGCTACCCTAAACCCTAGAAAGATGACTACTCACTCATGGCGATGTCTAAATCTAAGATGATATTAACAATGAAAACTAGGATAGACATGTTTTAATACTCTTTATATGGCGATAATAACGACGCTAAATTGACAATCTAGGAGATGAAACGACGATTATAACGGTACTAATTGAATCTAATATAACATGGATAGAAAATAACAATCAAATGGAAAACATAAAGACATTAAACAAAGGATAAAATAGAAATACCTAGGTGACGATCAACAACGAGAGTGATAACAATAATAGAAATCCCTTGCATAGAATAATCGTTCCTTGAATTACAACACTTGAACCCAACAAAGTAGATTACAAAGATTGAAACTCTTATTAATCTAAGCTAAGGTTTTGATGTAGAAAAGACATAAATAAACTAAGAACTAAAGATGAAAAGAAGGAGAAAATGATCTAGACAAGAGAAGAGAGGCTAGGCTCTCTCCTCTTAATCTAGGTTTTTCTAACCTAAAGAGAAACGTAAGAAGAGAAGAAAGGATGAGAAGAGGATGTGTTGAGAAGAGTGGCTGGAGCATCCTTTATATAGCATTAGGATTTCGTGGGGAAGGGGTCGAGCATTGAACATATAGGACAAAAGGAGGAAGTTGAAGCAATTTGCTCGAAGCAGCAGGGATACCCGATCGGGTACACACTTACCCGATCGGGTAAGTTGTCATCTGGGTCCTTTGACTCTCGTTTCATCTCCCCTTGCATATGATTGACTTCCATCATCCCCCTTGACCTCTTGAGTCGGGTTTGTTGATAGGGTTTGATGTAAAACGATGAATTCTTCGCCTAACTGATTGATCTTCTGACAACTGCGACATCGTCTTTACTTCTTCTTTCTTTTGAATCGGTGAACCTTCTTGAAATGCCTTCGACATGGTCAGGCTTGCTTCTCAAATCGTCGGGTTCTAGGCAAATGCTCGGGAATATAGAAAAAGGCGTACAAACTTCACTTTCCCTACAAAACAGGTTAGAACATAGGAATTCGCCTAGAAGACGATATTAGCTAATAAAACGGCTTAACAAAGCACAAATGACATACAAAACCGAGCTAAAATGGGGATTAAAATCATACAAATATTCACTCATCAATAATACTAGTTTGAAAGCACGTGCGATACACTAATTAATTAACTTAATTATATTTAAAAAAACGTTATTAGGATTTAATGTCTACATCCTATGTCTAAGCATTTGTTTTCATATGATTATAATATCTCTTTTAACGAAAAACAACAATATACATGGGATTAAAATGGTAGAAAAAATATTGAATTAGTTCATAATTTGAAATCATGTCATCATATAAATTACATATACGGAGTATTGTTTTATGTGTACAGATATTTCTCTATTTTCAATTAACTATATCATTATAATAATTAAGAGTTTCTATTAATATTGAACATTTTATCGCTCTTTTCAAATAACTCTTAAAAATCTCTCTAAAACAATATTTAAGAGACTCAAAAGTTTTTGGATTGATGGGTCGATACCTGCCTTCCAAGGATGACTCATATTTGTAATCTTACGATTACCTCATCTTATGCTAATTTTACGATGTGGGACAATTATACTATTTACATATGATATATTTACCATACCCACATTCATTTCAATGTGGGACAAATAACATATTAAGAAATACAGCAAGTATGTGCAAATAATACGATATTCAATACTCGAATTTTCTTACCACGAATCTAATTATACTATTTTCATAATAATTTAGTTTATATTAGTTTTTACTCAAATGAAATGTAAAAGTTTTTATATAAAAATTATAAACATCACTTGAATATAAAATTGAATATATATATTATAACAATTAAATATTATCCACATTCTCTTTTATATCAAAAATATTATTTCTAAATTAATTTTTGATGGATATACTAATATAAACTCTTAAGTGCTCTTTAAGACTATAATCAAGAGACTCAAGAATTTGGGTTGATATTTAAGTTTCAAGGAGGACTCTTATTTACAATCATATGATCACCCCACTTTATGCTAATATTTCGATGTCGGACAATTCTACAATCTATACTTTTCTTAGTATTCACCACACATACATTATTTTTCAATGTGTGACAAATAACATACTAAGTGGTACATTATATTTTTCTATAAAATAATTATTTATTGATTGTTACTGAACTATTATTAATATTAGAATAATAAAATTTATTTTAAAAGACATTTATTTAATTTTCGCACACTTATACGCTAGTTATATCATCTTATCAACAATATGGTAGTAAATAATATAAAACTAGTGTAGTTGTTAGGAATTGTGATATGCATTATTGTTAATGCCTAAGAGTTAATTATCATTATTACGCTTATTGAATTGCGACCTTTGGTCTATCCTTGATTTTATATAAATTGGTCAGGCATATGAATGAAATACAACACAAAATAATTACACATCATATATGTATTGTCCTTATCTATTTCTTAACATGGTATCACAAGAGTCACAATCCTGACCTATAGCCACCACGAAATTTTTCCTTTCACCGTCATGCCTGGCGACGACTACATAAGCGAGCCCTCGAAGCTCGACTTCTCTAAAATGTATTACCTAGGTCCCCATGATGTTCCAATTGCCAAAAATATCAAACATTATTCTTTGTCTTGATAATTACGACGATTGGACAAATTCCATGAAAATGTCCTTGAAATCACGTAGAAAATTCGGTTTCATTGATGGCTCGATTAAAAAGCCAACTGATAAATTCTGTCTCAAAAATTGGGAGATTGTTCATTGTACATTGGTTCAATCGATTCGAAATACCATTGACTCCTCTCTCCTGGATACCGTATCCTACGTTGAAGATGTCGTGGTTCTTCGTTCGATTTGGAGGCACATTTTACGGTTTTCAATGGCACGAATTTTACGGTTGTCGATGGCACGAAGATCTATGGTCTTTGTAGAGTCTATTGATCGAATACGACAGAGGGGGGGTGAATTGAGTATTAAAAACTAGCCCCACTTTTTCGATTTATATGATATGTAATTAATTATTTGATCTTATGAATTAAAATCAACTAATTAATTAATCAAAGTAAGCGCGAATAACGAAATAACGAAAAGTAAAGAGATAAGAGAGAGGCACACGATTTTTGAAGTGGTTCAGTTTCACACGTTGAAACCTACGTCCACTATTCTCGATTAATAATTTTTAGTACCTTTCTATGGATTACAAAAATTATCAACCCACTCGTATAATCAACACTATGATTATAACTCAAGGTGAGTATCGCTAAATACTCTATACTATCTTACGCTAATAAGAAAGTACAATATAACTCACACAGATTCCCGTTAAAGAATTGTAAGCTTATAATGATGTACTATTATCCAATAACGTATTTCACTCTAGCGATTGATAATAATTGATGCACGACTCTTTTAAAAACAAACTCTAAAAATAATAAATATTTGCTCAAAGGTTTGCTTTAAAACGATTTTGGAAAATCAACACTAGTAAAATAAATAGCCGTGTGATTTGTTGTGTATTTCGTGTATTTTCCAAATTGTATATGAATGAGTATTTATAGTAGAAGAATTATAGTAGATCTAAAACCCTAGTATAATATTTAATAAAGATACTTATCTTACCATAAAATAATATTTGCTTATCTTTTAGAAATATCTTTATCTCAAAATATTATTTGGTTTATCTTATAGAAATATATTTATCTTGATATCTCAAAATATTGTTGTAAAGATATAGTAGAATCCTAGATTAGGTAAACTACGGAAACAAACCTATGGAGGCCGGATACCTAGCTCACGAAACCCTAGGAGCACGAATCCCTAGGTGGCACAAACTAGGTTTTCACGAAACCCTAGATGACTCAAACACTAGGTGGGCTAATTAGGTTAACAACAAATTGAGATAGAATATATTAGAAACCCTAGGTAGCATGACAACCCATAAATTGTATTACTAACCAATAGAATCTCATAAATATATTCTCTATTAAAATAATTGATAAATAAAAATACTCTTTCACTTTTGAAAACATTTCAAAACATTTTATTTCCAAAATCATGCATCAATATTTTATCATTCAAAATCATAGGCTAAAGCTATAACTTTTGAACATAAAATCTCTCGAATGGAATAGTTACCGAATGACGACCTATACTAACTAATCTTCACAAAGATCTTCAGTATACGGATCATCTCTTCATCTTGATCACAAAGACCCTCCATCTCGAGTCTTGTGTAGTTTTATGTAGATCTTGTTTGAAGCGATTTTCTTTAAAGTTATGCCTGGTTAGCTATAACTTCCATGTTCACTTCCAAAGTTATTCCTGAAGTTGTTATAACTTTGTCTCACAAACTGTATCAAAGTTATGCCTAACTTTGATCTTTCTTCTCATAATTGTTGCTAGCTATAATAAGACTAAAGCACACAATTACATGCATATGATATATCGAGTAAAACATATTATTACGTAAACACATGTCATTATCAAAACTAACAAATTGGTCCAACATATTTCAATCCCCATTGAAATGACATGACTATCATGTTCAGCCTGCAAAAGGCATGGCTAATGGATTAGCAATAATCGCATCTTTCCCATCGTTCTGATTGCTATTTCTCTTTGTCTACGTAATCTCATATTACATAAAACTTTCTGAGTACGTGTCTAGGTTTGAATCTAGACTTAGGACTCTTGGCCTAAAGATAGCTCCCACTGTTTTACCAGTATCATGGGATAGGATATACAACTATAGGAACTACTTCTAGTCCCTCCAATACTGTCGAATCCAAGCTTCTTTCATATGCATCATCATATGATGCAATGTACTCCATTTTCGTTGTAAAATCCGCAATGATAAACTGCTTGGAACACTTCCAGCGGATATATGACATTTATATTTGAAAATGTCACTCCTACTTGGAACGTTTCCAATAGTGTGTTCTGCTTGGAACTCTTCCAACAGATAAATCTTCTATAAAATACAGCCAGTTCGTGATTTAAAATCACCTTGATTAGTTTGGAAACTGAAGTCTGTGTAACCACTTACACACAATTCACTGTAAACTCCAAACACATGGAACATATCTTTAGTCCTTCGCAAGTACTTAAGAATGTTCTTTATGGCTATCAAGTGACTCTCACTTGGATTTGATTGCAAACAATTTGTCATGCTCAAAGCATGCGAAATGTCGGATTTACCATACATCGCAGCGTATATAAATGATCCCGCAGCGGAAGCAAAAGGAATCAATTATAATGTGTTCAACTTCCTTGAACTAATCAAAGATCTTATCAACATAAGAATTTTGACTTAATGTTAATATCCTTTTAGATTTATCTTCATAAATCCACATATCTAAGAGATGTATTCTACTTCTCCAAAATCTTCCATCATCTAAAATGATCAATATGTCTCCACATATAAGACTGATAAAAACCACATTACTCCCACTAAACTTCATGTATCAACATAATTCTTTGAGATATCGTGAAATATTTTATGACATGATTGACACACTAATTCCAACTCTTTAGTGCTTACTTAAGACATGCTCTTAAGCTTGCAAAATTAGCTTAGGATAATTAGGATCTACGAACCCACAGGTGGATATAAAATATTCTACCTCTTTTAGAATCGTATTCAAGAAGGTGGTTCTTGAGATCCAATTGTCATCATACTATTATGAAATGCTGTAATCGCTAAGTATATTCGAATGGATCGAAAAATTAAGGTTGGTACAAAACTCTTTGCCTACCAATTTATCTTTGAAAACATTTTAATGTTCATCCATGCAAATTTCGATCTTAAAACTCAATTTACATTGAAGAGGTCGTACTTCTTCAAGTAAAATTTACCAGGTCACATACCTGACCATCATGCATGGAGTCCATTACGAATCGCATGACTCTAAGCCATAGCAAGAAGTTGGGACTAGAAACAGTCTTTTATAAGTCACAGATTAGAATTCATCTCAGTAAAGTAGATTAAAATTCCACCTGACCTCTTAGGTTTCGAAGAAATAACTACCAAGCAATGAGGAAAAATTTTCCGGCCCATTTGCTCAGCTTGTGGCTCTTGAAACATTTTCTCCCACTCTGTCTTATCAAGAATTAATCGTATTTTTTAATGAAAGACAGCATCACGAGCCACAAACGCTTTGTTCTGGTGGTCAATGTAGGATTATTGAGCACTTGTTTCGTACGGATAACTTACAAATTAGGTACGCTACCAATCCATATTGTATATGGAATGAAATCAGACTGTTTTAAATGTGCTTTAATATGGTGGGAAAAGAAATAGCAGACAAAATAATAAAACCCAAGATTAGTCAAGTGGCTCAGTTTGACTTGACAAGTACAAAATCATATCGTATAAGGTTCTGTTTCTCTATTCAACAACACCTTATCTTATAACGTGTGTTAGAGAAGTTAACTTGTGAAACCATTTCACAATACTTTTGGTGAAAATCAAAGTCAACACTTAGATATTTCTTTTACGATTTGGTCGTAAGTCCTTGATCTAATACTCTTGGTGGCTAACTACTTCACATTGAAGCTCTTTGAACTTTTCAAAGATTTCTCATAGCACCTCATTAAGTAGAATCAAATATAATATCTACTTAAATCGTCGGTAAATAAAGTGAAATAGTCATAACCAACTCTGGTTGGATTATTATTGGACCACACATATCATTATGTAATAGGGCCAATAACTCACTAGTACGATTTCCTTTTCAATAAAAAGGGCACGAATCATCTTGCCTTGAATACAAGATTCGCATGCACCATAAGATTCAAAATCATATGGTTTAGGTATAGTTGTCAATACTACCCTCTTAATGTGCTACACAACCAGAATAAAGATTAGATTAGGGTCACCAATTTTGAGCCTTTTCTTAATCTATATGACAAGTAATTTCTAGTTTAGGTCAAGAAATAATTACCTTTGATTGGTTTGGGATAATCATTGACCAAGTATAGGTATAAAAATATACAACGCTTGTTCCATTCACAAAAGTGAAACACTTGTGTCATACACTAAAGTGGATACTATATTCTTTATTTAGAGTTCATGTACATAATAACTTTTATTAACGTATACCTCTAAATCAAAATCTAGATTGATCACATTATAACTTTTATATGTCTTTATAGAAATAAAATTACAATAGTTATATTTCCCTTGTAGGTCGACATTTAATCATGGCTACTCGTCGCACGAATCATTATTATATGCATTGAATACATCGATGAAAACCATAATGGGTATCTAATGCCCAAAACTTGCATTTTAGCAAAATAAATGTCGATCATATAGATATTATGGGTGAAAATAGTACACCCAATTTCTAACTCTTTAGAAAACTTGGGGCAAATTCTTTTCTAGTGTCTTACACTGTAAAATAGAATCATCAAAAGTTGGGTTCGACACCTTGCTTGGGTTTTGACGTTACTATTCAAAATAGCCTTGCCTTTTTCCCTTGCCTTGTGCCAACATCGTCAACCTACTCTTGAACCTCGTCATATTCTCAACAATCAAGAATAAAACATCTTTCCTAGAACTCCCACTCACTTTCATGAATCTCTATTTAGACCAATATATTAGAAATATAATGAAGACTTTTCGTCATTTTATTCAGGGTTTTACCTTCAAAAGGATAAACCTTTCATGAAGTGACTACGGTATTTGGTTATTCACGATTTTAAATAAATCAATTAACTTAGTCGTCCCAACTGATTTGGCCTCTTTTGAGGTAAGCCTCGATAAGGAGCATTATCACGACATACCAAAAATTATAAATATTTTCGTTGGAGCAAAAAGATTGATGCACCGTTGTAATAAGAAAACGTCACTAAAACAAAATCAAAACGTTTTTGACTAAGTGTGACTTATTCATATACTTTTCATAAGAGATATTTGCAATGGTGAATATGAGGATCAAAAAGAAAAATTCATTTTGTCATTAGCTTCGGTGGTTTAAACGGAGATCGCAATCAAAATGTTACCGTATAAAATAATGGAAACTTCTTTCCACGATTGAACGGATTTACAAGTTCGTAGAAGGATAAAATATTTGTCATTGCGCGAATAATATAAATATAAACGGAAAATAAACATTCATTGCTTATATATAATTTACTTGTAAAACAATTTTAAACAAGTCACTCATATAATGACCCCTCACGAAATTATATAAGTGATTCCAAGACCCATCTTTAGACAAAAATAGTCATCGAATGCTACCTTTATTTAAAAAATGGTAAGTCAATACTTGACTAATTCTACCCTTAGAACTCTTGGTTGACGGATTTCAACTAAATCCATCTCCTAGTCCCAAGATAACGCTTATCTCGTTGAGTCCAATCCAATTTTAGCTTGTGATCGTATCACTCTACTTACCCGAGGTAAAAAGGGACCCACGAGCGTGGTAGCCCTAATGAACACGGGATTCATAGGTGTTACTAATTGGTAAGGCTAATCTCAATTTTTTTAAGTCATGTGAGAGGTCTTTTCAATTTAGTTATTAATTCCCAATAGGCGAACTAAGTAGGTGAATTTTGAATAACTTTGAATTGACAATCGAGAAATAAAAAAGCATGTTGGCGATTTTGGCATGAGCGGAAAAACATAAAGCACGCAAATAATAAATCCTAGTATGGCCATCTAGCTAATCTAATTAACTAGTAGATTACAAAATCGGAAACTAACTTCTTGGCCCCTTGCCTCTTGATCGGGCCTGTCGCAAGCCCTGGTCAAAGATAATTACTCAGACTAGGCTAATAACAATTTAATGTAATTAGGGAAGTAAGAGTCGATCCTCAGGGAGATGGTGTTTCCTATAGAATGTGAAATGTCTTGCAATTGGGTCTTATCTAACGAGTATCTGGGTTTTGGGGTTTTGATTTCTAAACTAATAAAAAGCATAAATGAAAACAAAATAAAAGCAAATCAAAACGAAAACAATAAAGCAGGTGATGAATTAACAATGATAAAAAGAATCTAGGGAAGTAGGTTCACACATGTAGATTAACATATTGATGAAATTGGATTTAGAACATGCAAATAATTCATTGTGAGTTCGTAAGAATGATGTGTTCATTACAATCATAGACCAGATGGTCTAGCAGGCTTTTAGGCGATTTACTAGGTCTGATCTACCATGTCATGCTTTGTCTATTCAATTCACGTATTTCTACCTTGGAAAAGAATTCCATTTTAGTCAATGATTTTGGCCAGAAATCGTTAACTATCGTTACAATCCAAACATACATAGACACAACGTTTTAAAGGCACAATTTCTTTATCCAATTTTCATCTTTTAATTAACCTAACATGGCTACCCTACACCAAATTAACCTAACATCGTTACAATCCAAACTTCTTGAACATTTTCGTTCTCCCAAATTCACTTTGACATCAAGGAACAAAATCTTCTCAAAAGAGCACCCATACACCATAGTCTAGCTACTAGCTTAACAGGGTAGGCAGTTTTTATATGTAGCTATTTTTTTGTGAAGTATTTGTATGAAGGGGCTAATTTTGAGGTGTAATTCAAAGTGAAAAAAGGCTTCAAATCTTAGTGAATCATGAATGCAATGCTTATAGGAATGAAATGAGAACCATACTTATGCGTTTTGACATGACACATATCACAAGGAGAACTACACACATCTAGATGAGACTGGGTATAGATGTACCAGCCTAAGGAGGTTCTACCTTACAATATATGTAACTTGCCAAGTTTCAAGATCAAGCGTACTCATCTATAGATTCATTCCATGCCTACTATGTACAAGACTTCCCCATGTATGCACAATTTAATAAATGTTGAATCATTATGCTTTTGAAAGCTCTAAGATTGGGAAATGTAACATGAAAGCATAGTAAACAAGCAAAGCACTAAAAGCATTCAATGATGTTCAAAAATTGTTTTTTAAATTTTTTCTCTTATTCAAAAATTTGAAAAAATGATCAACTAAAATGCAAAATGGGAAAATGCAATCCCTCCCCCATGCTAAACATCACATTGTTCTCAATGTGAGCACAAAGACAAAATATGCAATGAGATGCTTAATGGGGAAAAGGAGGAAAAAGGAAAAATGAAAGAAGAATGAAGCTTACTAGTCATCGCGGACTCCCCCAAGCTAGTCTTTTGGACTTGACAAGGAAGGTCTTTATAGATTTTCTTCAAAAACTCTTTCAATTGCAAAATAAATCCTAACAACGAAAAAGGGAATACAAAAATAAAAATGCTAAAAGAAAAGGAACACGGGTTGCCTCCCGAGAAGCGCAATTTAAAAGTCTTGCTAGACTCCATTTCTTTCTTTGATCATCCTTTATCTCTAAGCTCACTATCATCCGAGCTCATCATCATAGCATTCCTTACATTCTCCATCCATGCCATGCTTTTCCGGTAATAGCCCCTTCTAGCACTTTTAGCATGTAGTGCTTTTAGTATGCTCACCTGCAAGAGAATCAACACTAACACGTGCCTCCAACGGATCCGTCAGTAAGGATCGAGGCATAGAAGAAACAATAGAAGAGTCATCAACATCAAGCACATAACATGAGTCTTCTAACACGAGACTCCTAACGGTGGAATTTTTACTAAAGGTCACCTTGTCATCTCCTACCTCCAATGTCAACCTCCCATTCTTGACATCAAAAACTGCACCAGCGGTGTGCAAAAAGGGTCTTCCCAAAATGATTGGGATTTGAGAGTCCTCGGCCATGTCAAGTACTAGAAAGTCAACGGGAATGAAAAACTTACCAACTTTGACGGGCACATCTTCTAAAACACCCATAGGTTGTTTTAGAGAACGGTCCGCCATTTGCAAAGTAATATTAGTGCATTTCAAAGCACCCATGTTAAGTTTTTCAAACATAGAAAAGGGCATGACACTTACACTAGCACCTAGGTCGCAAAGGGCCTTATCAATGGTATACGTGCCTATAGTGCAAGGGATGGAGTAACTACCAGGGTCCTTAAGTTTTGGTGGAGACTTATTTTGCAAGAGTGCACTACACTCTTCAGTGAAAGCTACGGTCTTAATCTCATTGAAGGATCTCTTCTTTTTGAGGACTTCCTTCATAAACTTGGAATAAGAAGGAACTTGGGAAAACAATTCAATGAAAGGGACTGTTACCTTTAAATTCTTGACGACGTCAAGGAACTTACCATACTTTGCCTCCTCCTTCTGCTTGGCTAATCTTTGGGGAAATGGGACTTTGATCTCAATAGAAATCTCGGGCTCTTTCCTCTTTGACATGGGCACCTCTTCTTCAACATCAACAACCATGGGCTCATCATTAGCCTTCTTCTTGACACCTCCTCCAAGCTTAACCCCTTTTGCTACCACCTCCTCATCCATAGCAGTGGAAGGCCCATCATAATGCTTACCACTTGTCGTGGAAATGGCATTTACAGTTTCGTGAGGTTCGAAACCTTGTGAAAGTAGCTGCCCTTGCTTTTGGTGGGTATTAGAAGAGGCATATTGGGAAATTTTAGCTTCCAACAATTTGATGGCGGCATCCTTAGCTTGATCGCTCTCTTGGAATTGAGCTATTATGGTGTCTTGCCTTTGAGCCAATTGCAGCATCATGGCTTCAAGTTTACTTACACCATTGTCACTTTGTTGAAATGTAGAGGATTGAAATTGTTCTAGCTTTTGTGTGAGAAGGGCTACTTGAGCTTGTAAAAGTGCCAAAGTGGGGTCCTCTTGCTTAGATTTCAATGGTATGGAGCGGGAATTTCCATATTGAGAATCCTGAATTGCCATGGATTCAATGGTAGTGTGAGCAATTTCAACATTAATTTGATCAAATCTTCCATTGTTAGCAGAATCCAGGATACGACGGGACTCTATATAACACCCATTATAGAATGTGATGGCAAGGAACCATGGATCTAACCCATGATGAGGACACTCCCTTTGCAAGTCCTTGTACCTCTCCCAAGCTTCATATAGGCTCTCATCACCCCCTTGTCGGAAACCAGTGATTTGACTTCTCAACAAAGCGGTCTTTTCTGGAGGAAAGTACTTTTGGTAGAAGGCAAGAGCTAAACTATCCCAATCGGTGATCCCTAATGTAACCTTATCAAGGCTATGTATCCACAACTTTGCCTTACCCCTCAAAGAGAATAAGAAGAGGATCTCTCTAATCTGCCCTTGGTTGACTCCAGTTTGTCTAATAGTGGAGCAATAGTCACAGAAGTTTTGAATGTGAAGGTTGGGATCTTCTGTGGCATTGCCACTAAATTGACTTCTTTCTATGAGACTAATAAAGGCAGGTTTTATTTCGAAATTTCTAGCTGTGATTTGGGGTGTAGCAATACCCCTTGGAAGTGTTTCTGCAGTGGGTTTGGAATGGTCTGAAAGTCGAACCATTTCCTAATGTGAAGGTGAAGATAGAATGCTAATTAAAGATTGGGTGGTTTTTGTGAATGGAGATGAGAATGGATCTTCTTCTCCTTCAAGGTTAGATAGGATATCCGAGTAATTTTTACGAATATGGTCTAAACTCGAGAGATCAGAAGCTTTTGATATTTCGTTAAATAGCTTTTGTATCCTACGCAGAGTTCTTTCTAGGTCGGGGTCTAAAGAGATAGGGGTCCCTAGTCTAGAAGATATGGGCATAAAATGGAAAAACTAAGACGAGAAATCAAGAGAGATCTAAAGGAATTTGGATTCCTAAAGACTAGACAAAACTAATTGCAAGAAAAATCACAAAAAGAGGAAAACTAAACCGTGCTCCCCGGCAACGGCGCCAAAATTTGATCGGGCCTGTCGCAAGCCCTGGTCAAAGATAATTACCCAGACTAGGCTAATAACAAATTAATGTAATTAGGGAAGTAGGGGTCGATCCTCAGGGAGATGGTGTTTCCTATAGAATGTGAAATGTCTTGCAATTGGGTCTTATCTAACGAGTATCTGGGTTTTGGGGTTTTGATTTGTAAACTAATAAAAAGCATAAAACAAAATAAAAACAAATCAAAAATGAAAACAATAAAGCAGGTGATGAATTAACAATGATAAAAAGAATCTAGGGAAGTAGGTTCACACATGTAAATTAACATATTGATGAAATTGGATTTAGAACATGCAAATAATTCATTGTGAGTTCGTAAGAATGATGTGTTCATTACAATCATAGACCAGATGGTCTAGCAGGCTTTTAGGCGATTTACTAGGTCTGATCTACCATGTCATGCTTTGTCTATTCAATTCACGTATTTCTACCTTGGAAAAGAATTCCATTTTAGTCAATGATTTTGGCCAGAAATCGTTAACTATCGTTACAATCCAAACATGCATAGACACAACGTTTTAAAGGCACAATTTCTTTATCCAATTTTCATCTTTTAATTAACCTAACATGGCTACCCTACACCCTAGAAAGGTGACTACTCACTCATAATAGTATTTAGATCTAGATTGATTTTAACAATTAAAACTAGGTTAGACATGTTTATTGATTTTTGATATTATAAGATGATAATAACAATTCTAAATCAACGATCTAATGAAATAAAATGATTACAACGATATTTAAATTGAATCTAAGACAACATGTAAAGAAAACAATGATCAAATAAAAAACATAAAGAACTTAAACAAAAGATAAAACTGAAATACCTACATGACGATCAAATAACGATAATGATGAAATATAAATATCCAAATAGAAATTTCCTTGCATATCTTTGACGATCCATGTATTACAATACTTGAATAATATAAAAGAACTAAGAACCAGAAGTTTTTATTATTTCTAAACTAGAAAAATAGGCATAAGAGAATACGGAGATCTAAACATAAAAGGAGAAATGTAAAAGACGATTTTTAAGGGAAAATGGAGGCTAGGGTTTCTAAGACTAATCTAGGGTTATGTAAAGAGAGAAGTGAGTAGAGGTGTGTGCTGAAACACTCCTTATATAGGCTAGGTTTCGTGGGGAAGGGATCATGCATTCATCACATAGGACAAAAAGGAGGAAGTCGAAGCATTTGCTTGGATCAGGAGACACACCCGATCGGGTTTACCACTTACCCGATCGGGTATGTGGTGTTCTTCACTCTTTGACTTTCGTTTCATCTCCCTTGGCGGATAACTTGACTTTCATTGACCCCATTGACCTTTTGAGTCGGATTTGTTGATAGGGTTTGATGTAAAATGATGATTTCTTCGCCTAACTGATCGATCTTTTGACAACTGCGAAATCGTCTTTACTTCTTCTTCCTTTTTGATTAGTGAACCTTCTTGGAGTGCCTTTGACTTGGTCAAGCTTTCTTCACAAATCGTCGGGTTCTAGGCAAATGCTCGGAAATATAGAAAAATCGCGTAGAAACGTCACTTTCCCTACAAAACAGGTTTAAACATGGAATTCGCCTAGAAGACGACATTAGCTCATAAAATGGCTTAACAAAGCACAAATGACATAGAAAACCGAGCTAAAATGGGGATTAAAATCATACAAATATTCACTTATCACCTTTTCATAGAACACGCTCCAAAAAGGCACCGTCTTTTGGAACACCGACTTCGGGAATCTTCGTCTTCATAATAATTAACTACAAAAGATACAAATAAAATTCCTATTATATATTTGATCTAAAAATGAAATGAAATTATTACAAACGGCGATACGAGATCGCAAATAAAATTACAACCGAATCAGTATTCCCTTACATCACGGGTAATACCGATTAAAATAATCTAGGCCATACTAGGTACAACTTGCATTAAAAAATTAAACAAAAGACATTCATTCATTCAAAAAAAACAACATAATTAAAATGCTGTAAAAAAAAAAATCATACCAAAATCGCCCTTAAAACTTATCATGCTCATTCTAGCTCGGTTTTATGGATTTTATGGATTTTTTACCATTAAAAATCACTAATCAACAATTAAATCATATTTAAGCTCAAAATATTTATCTAAAATTATTAAGAGCTCAAAATTAGTCCCCACTAACTTTGTTTGTATTTAATTAGTTCGAATTGATCGTATTTGCTAAATATAGAGGTTTAATCATAACATTTATGAAATAAACCCAAAATAAAATATAAAAATCATAAAAATTTGAAACCAAATTTTTTTTACATTATAGAACATTTCCAGGAACTATAAAAACCATAAAAAGTTGCCCAACAAAATTTGAATTAATTTTATGAACAAATAACTTTGTATTCAACGGTTTATCAAATAAAAACCATTAAGTAAAGTTAAATAGTGAAACAAATTACCAAAATTTCACCAAGATGATATAAATTAGATTATGAAATGTAAAAAAAAATTTCAAGACCAGAAAAGGACGTTTCAATTTTATGAACATAATAATCTCACTTTATTGAGTTTTATCTCATAAAAATAAATAATCATGCAAAACTTAACTAAAACTGACCAGGGTCCTTAAGTTTTGGTGGAGACTTATTTTGCAAGAGTGCACTACACTCTTCAGTGAGAGCTACGGTCTTAATCTCATTGAAGGATCTCTTCTTTTTGAGGACTTCCTTCATAAACTTGGAATAAGAAGGAACTTGGGAAAACAATTCAATGAAAGGGACTGTTACCTTTAAATTCTTGACGACGTCAAGGAACTTACCATACTTTGCCTCCTCCTTCTGCTTGGCTAATCTTTGGGGAAATGGGACTTTGATCTCAATAGAAATCTCGGGCTCTTTCCTCTTTGACATGGGCACCTCTTCTTCAACATCAACAACCATGGGCTCATCATTAGCCTTCTTCTTGACACCTCCTCCAAGCTTAGCCCCTTTTGCTACCACCTCCTCATCCATAGCAGTGGAAGGCCCATCATAATGCTTACCACTTCTCAAGGAAATGGCATTTACAGTTTCGTGAGGTTGGAAACATTGTGAAGGCAGCTGCCATTGCTTTTGGTGGGTATTAGAAGAGGCATATTGGGAAATTTTAGCTTCCAACAATTTTATGGCGGCATCCTTAGCTTGATCGCTCTCTTGGAATTGAGCTATTATGGTGTCTTGCCTTTGAGCCAATTGCAGCATCATGGCTTCAAGTTTACTTACACCATTGTCACTTTGTTGAAATGTAGAGGATTGAAGTTGTTCTAGCTTTTGTGTGAGAAGGGCTACTTGAGCTTGTAAAAGTGCCAAAGTGGGGTCCTCTTGCTTAGATTTCAATGGTATGGAGCGGGAATTTCCATATTGAGAATCCTGAATTGCCATGGATTCAATGGTAGTGTGAGCAATTTCAACATTAATTTGATCAAATCTTCCATTGTTAGCAGAATCCAGGATACGACGGGACTCTATATAACACCCATTATATAATGTGATGGCAAGGAACCATGGATCTAACCCATGATGAGGACACTCGCTTTGCAAGTCCTTGTACCTCTCCCAAGCTTCATATAGGCTCTCATCACCCCCTTGTCGGAAACCAGTGATTTGACTTCTCAACAAAGCGGTCTTTTCTGGAGGAACGTACTTTTGGTAGAAGGCAAGAGCTAAACTATCCCAATCGGTGATCCCTAATGTAACCTTATCAAGGCTATGTATCCACAACTTTGCCTTACCCCTCAAAGAGAATAAGAAGAGGATCTCTCTAATCTGCCCTTGGTTGACTCCAGTTTGTCTAATAGTGGAGCAATAGTCACAGAAGTTTTGAATGTGAAGGTTGGGATCTTCTGTGGCATTGCCACTAAATTGACTTCTTTCTATGAGACTAATAAAGGCAGGTTTTATTTCGAAATTTCTAGCTGTGATTTGGGGTGTAGCAATACCCCTTGGAAGTGTTTCTGCAGTGGGTTTGGAATGGTCTGAAAGTCGAACCATTTCCTAATGTGAAGGTGAAGATAGAATGCTAATTAAAGATTGGGTGGTTTTTGTGAATGGAGATGAGAATGGATCTTCTTCTCCTTCAAGGTTAGATAGGATATCCGAGTAATTTTTACGAATATGGTCTAAACTCGAGAGATCAGAAGCTTTTGATATTTCGTTAAATAGCTTTTGTATCCTACGCAGAGTTCTTTCTAGGTCGGGGTCTAAAGAGATAGGGGTCCCTAGTCTAGAAGATATGGGCATAAAATGGAAAAACTAAGACGAGAAATCAAGAGAGATCTAAAGGAATTTGGATTCCTAAAGACTAGACAAAACTAATTGCAAGAAAAATCACAAAAAGAGGAAAACTAAACCGTGCTCCCCGGCAACGGTGCCAAAATTTGATCGGGCCTGTCGCAAGCCCTGGTCAAAGATAATTACCCAGACTAGGCGAATAACAAATTAATGTAATTAGGGAAGTAGGGGTCGATCCTCAGGGAGATGGTGTTTCCTATAGAATGTGAAATGTCTTGCAATTGGGTCTTATCTAACGAGTATCTGGGTTTTGGGGTTTTGATTTCTAAACTAATGAAACGCATAAATGAAAACAAAATAAAAACAAATCAAAACGAAAAAAATAAAGCAGGTGATGAATTAACAATGATAAAAAGAATCTAGGGAAGTAGGTTCACACATGTAGATTAACATATTGATGAAATTGGATTTAGAACATGCAAATAATTCATTTTGAGTTCGTAAGAATGATGTGTTCATTACAATCATAGACCAGATGGTCTAGCAGGCTTTTAGGCGATTTACTAGGTCTGATCTACCATGTCATGCTTTGTCTATTCAATTCACGTATTTCTACCTTGGAAAAGAATTCCATTTTAGTCAATGATTTTGGCCAGACATCGTTAACTATCGTTACAATCCAAACATGCATAGACACAACGTTTTAAAGGCACAATTTCTTTATCCAATTTTCATCTTTTAATTAACCTAACATGGCTACCCTACACCCTATAAAGGTGACTACTCACTCATAATAGTATTTAGATCTAGATTGATTTTAACAATTAAAACTAGGCTAGACATGTTTATTGATTTTTGATATTATAAGATGATAATAACAATTCTAAATCAACGATCTAATGAAATAAAATGATTACAACGGTATTTAAATTGAATCTCAGACAACATGTAAAGAAAACAATGATCAAATAAAAAACATAAAGAACTTAAACAAAAGATAAAACAGAACTACCTACATGACGATCAAATAGCGATAATGATGAAATATAAATATCCAAATAGAAATTTCCTTGCATATCTTTGACGATCCATGTATTACAATACTTGAATAATATAAAAGAACTAAGAACCAGAAGTTTTTATTATTTCTAAACTAGAAAAATAGGCATAAGAGAATACGGAGATCTAAACATAAAAGGAGAAATGTAAAAGACGATTTTTAAGGGAAAATGGAGGCTAGGGTTTCTAAGACTAATCTAGGGTTATGTAAAGAGAGAAGTGAGTAGAGGTGTGTGCTGAAACACTCCTTATATAGGCTAGGTTTCGTGGGGAAGGGATCATGCATTCATCACATAGGACAAAAAGGAGGAAGTCGAAGCATTTGCTTGGATCAGGAGACACACCCGATCGGGTTTACCACTTACCCGATCGGGTATGTGGTGTTCTTCACTCTTTGACTTTCGTTTCATCTCCCTTGGCGGATAACTTGACTTTCATTGACCCCATTGACCTTTTGAGTCGGATTTGTTGATAGGGTTTGATGTAAAATGATGATTTCTTCGCCTAACTGATCGATCTTTTGACAACTGCGAAATCGTCTTTACTTCTTCTTCCTTTTTGATTAGTGAACCTTCTTGGAGTGCCTTTGACTTGGTCAAGCTTGCTTCACAAATCGTCGGGTTCTAGGCAAATGCTCGGAAATATAGAAAAATCGCGTAGAAACGTCACTTTCCCTACAAAACAGGTTTAAACATGGAATTCGCCTAGAAGACGACATTAGCTCATAAAATGGCTTAACAAAGCACAAATGACATAGAAAACCGAGCTAAAATGGGGATTAAAATCATACAAATATTCACTTATCACCTTTTCATAGAACACGCTCCAAAAAGGCACCGTCTTTTGGAACACCGACTTCGGGAATCTTCGTCTTCATAATAATTAACTACAAAAGATACAAATAAAATTCCTATTATATATTTGATCTAAAAATGAAATGAAATTATTACAAACGGCGATACGAGATCGCAAATAAAATTACAACCGAATCAGTATTCCCTTACATCACGGGTAATACCGATTAAAATAATCTAGGCCATACTAGGTACAACTTGCATTAAAAAATTAAACAAATGACATTCATTCATTAAAAAAAAACAACATAATTAAAATGCTGTAAAAAAAAAAATCATACCAAAATCGCCCTTAAAACTTATCATGCTCATTCTAGCTCGGTTTTATGGATTTTATGGATTTTTTACCATTAAAAATCACTAATCAACAATTAAATCATATTTAAGCTCAAAATATTTATCTAAAATTATTAAGAGCTCAAAATTAGTCCCCACTAACTTTGTTTGTATTTAATTAGTTCGAATTGATCGTATTTGCTAAATATAGAGGTTTAATCATAACATTTATGAAATAAACCCAAAATAAAATATAAAAATCATAAAAATTTGAAACCAAATTTTTTTTACATTATAGAACATTTCCAGGAACTATAAAAACCATAAAAAGTTGCCCAACAAAATTTGAATTAATTTTATGAACAAATAACTTTGTATTCAACGGTTTATCAAATAAAAACCATTAAGTAAAGTTAAATAGTGAAACAAATTACCAAAATTTCACCAAGATGATAAAAATTAGATTATGAAATGTAAAAAAAAATTTCAAGACCAGAAAAGGACGTTTCAATTTTATGAACATAATAATCTCACTTTATTGAGTTTTATCTCATAAAAATAAATAATCATGCAAAACTTAACTAAAACTGACGAACTTTTACATAAAGTATTCAAAACATGCATGTGAGATCATATAAAAATTTCATGGCCAGAATCAAAATGAAACTATTTTTAGTTAACTTTTAACATAAAAAGTGCATATTAACATCCTTTAAAGGCCATAATTCAAAATAAATAGCAAATGAATCCCTAAAATCACCAAATTTTACCACAACCATTTTGAAATAAGTAGGTATGCATGAAAATCAATAATTTCGTGCAAACCAATTTTTAACACAAATTTTCAATTTTACCCAAGTTATCGTATAACTCGATTTTAATGCTTAAAATCAACATGCATGTAACAATTGAGCTCTGATACCACATGAAAGTCCTAGACCTATAATTATACTCCTCTAATTAGTTCATTAAATTACATTAACTTAATGATTTAGGATCTAGTTATCATGCATGCAAATATAAAACCATAAAAGAAAAGATAAGACGAAAACATCCTTACATTGGGATTTTTCGGTTCAATATGGGCACAATAAGAACTCCTTCTTATTGTTCTTGAGCATTAAATTAATGGATGATCCTCCATAAAACAACCTCCAAAGTAGAAGGTCTCCTTCTTGTTGCACCCAAGATTAAACCCAAATAATCTTAACTTATTATTAACTAGATAATAAGTAAGAATTAATACTACTAATATTATTGTATTACTACACTAATAATATGACATGAATATTAGTTTGCATGTGAGTTTTAGAGAGTTGTTGAGTTAGAAAGAGAAGTAAAAAATAAGCATGAAAAATGAAGTGAATGAAATTGAACAACAATTGTTCTATTTGTAGCACTATGGCCGGATCACATGCTCTATAATGAGCTTTATTTTGCTTATTTTTATTCTCATGCAAATGACTTGAGTGTGGGTAAGAGAATGATAATGATCATGTGTCATAACATGTCATAATCACTTGGTGGAGTGTGTAATTAATAGAGTAAAATCACTAGTGATTTTGTCTACACAAAACCGGTGCATATGAGTCCACAATGGACCATTTTGATTTTTGATATTTTTCCCACAAATATTTATAATCATATGTTTAATTATTTTGTATAATTAGATGTTAATTTGATCATATAACAATTATATGACACAAATTAATAAACAATATGTACTTAACTTTTAAGTGATATTTTACCATTATATCAATATATAATGGGTTCCACAATGCCTAGTTAATTTATTTTACAACTCTTTAATTTGTAAATATAATTAACTAATTTAATGAATTAACGATTAATTACTAAATTAAATCTTGTTTAATCGTATTAAAGTAAGACGTAAAATTTATTCAGTCCGTTATCGTATAATTGACTAATAAACTTAAGTGGAATGAGTTCCTAACTCAATTTTCAATAAATAACTCTCGTAACTAAACGCACATAACAAATATATGTAATGCCCTAATTAAACAGTATCGTATACAAATAATTAGTATTCTATTTGGGTCTCATCCTAGAGGTGTGACCTAAAGGGATCAGTTGATCACCGCCGTCATACGACAATAACGTCAAACTCTAGTCAGCTGAGCGTTACCGATTTACGTTAATCAACTGACGTGGAGTATCAAAATATACTAATCATGGCACGTATATTCCAAATGAGATTTATTATATAAATGCACTATTGTGGAGGACACTTACTCCAGCAATCTCTCACTTGTCCGATACAAGTTGTGCATGTAGCAATACTATTTGTGGAGGACTCCTCCTCCTACAATATCTCCCACTTGTCTCGACAAGTTGTGTGCTCCGATTCTCTTGTCTCTTTTGTGTCACATCCTCCCACTCATTGTAAGGTGTCTTACAGGTCGCACTTGCAATTGAAAATTATAAATAAAGTGGTTTTCTCGATCCGTGAGAGTAACTGTCTAACCGGAAAATCTACCAAAGATCTCTTCCGAGCGTGGCCACGCATTTCCAGTTACTACTCCTCGAGTGGCCCGAAGATGTTAATACCCAACGTGGGTGGATAATTCCTGTTGACCCATCTTACACTGTATGATGCAGATCACGAATCGCATGACTTTAAGCCATATCAAGAAGTTGGGACTAGAAACAGTCTTTTATAAGTCACAGATTAGAATTCATCTCAGTAAAGTAGATTAAAATTCCAACTGACCTCTTAGGTTTCGAAGAAATAACTACTGAACAAGCAATGAGGAAAAATTTTCCGGACCATTTGCTCAGGTTGTGGCTCTTGAAACATTTTCTCCCACTCTGTCTTATCAAGAAATAATCGTATTTTTTATTGAAAGACAACATCACGAGCCACAAACGCTTTGTTCTCGTGGTCAATGTAGGATTATTGAGCACTTGTTCGTACAGATAACTTACAAATTAGGTACGCAACCAATCCATATCGTATATGGAATGAAATCAGACTGTTTTAAATGTGCTTTAATATGGTGGGAAAAGAAATAGCAGACAAAATAATAAAACCCAAGATTAGTCAAATGGCTCAGTTTGACTTGACAAGTACAAAATCATATCGTATAAGGTTCTGTTTCTCTATTCAACAACACCTTATCTAATAACGTGTGTTAGAGAAGTTAACTTGTGAAACCATTTCACAACACTTTTGGTGAAAATCAAAGTCAACACTTAGATATTTCTTTTACGATTTGGTCGTAAGTCCTTGATCTAATACTCTTGGTGGCTAACTACTTCACATTGAAGCTCTTTGAACTTTTCAAAGATTTCTCATACCACCTCATTAAGTAGAATCAAATATAATATCTACTTAAATCGTCGGTAAATAAAGTGAAATAGTCATAACCATCTCTGGTTGGATTATTATTAGGCCACACATATCATTATGTAATAGGGCCAATAACTCACTAGTACGATTTCCTTTTCAATAAAAAGGGCACGAATCATCTTGCCTTGAATACAAGATTCGCATGCACCATAAGATTCAAAATCATATGGTTTAGGTATAGTTGTCAATACTAGCCTCTTAATGTGCTACACAATCCAGAATTAAGATTAGATTAGGGTCACCCATTTTGAGCATTTTCTTAATCTATATGACAAGTAATTTCTAGCTTAGGTCAAGAATATAATTACCTTTGATTGGTATGGGATAACCATTGACCAAGTATAGGTATAAAAAGATACAACGCTTGTTCCATTCACAAAAGTGAAACACTTGTGTCGTACACTAAAGTGGATACTATATTCTTTATTTAGAGTTCATGTACATAATAACTTTTATTAACGTATACCTCTAAATCAAAAACTAGATTGATCACATTATAACTTTTATATGTCTTTATAGAAATAAAACTACAATAATTATATTTCCCTTGTAGGTCGACATTTAATCATGGCTACTCGTCGCACGAATCATTATTATATGCATTGAATACATCAATGAAAACCATAATGGGTATCTAATACCCAAAACTTGCATTTTAGCAAAATAAATGTCGATCATATAGATATTATGGGTGAAAATAGTACACCCAATTTCTAACTCTTTAGAAAACTTAGGGCAAATTCTTTTCTAGTGTCTTACACTGTAAAATAGAATCATCAAAAGTTGGGTTCGACACCTTGCTTGGGTTTTGACGTTACTATTCAAAATAGCCTTGCTTTTTTCCCATACCTTGTGCCAACATCGTCAACCTACTCTTGAACCTCGACATATTCTCAACAATCAAGAATAAAACATCTTTCCTAGAGCTCCCACTCACTTTCATGAATCTCTATTTAGACCAATAGATTAGAAATATAATGAAGACTTTTCTTCATTTTATTCAGGGTTTTACCTTCAAAAGGATAAACCTTTCATGAAGTGACTACGGTATTTGGTTATTCACGATTTTAAATAAATCAATTAACTTAATCGTCCAACTGATTTGGCCTCTTTTGAGGTAAGCCTCGATAAGGAGCATTATCACGACATACCAAAAATTATAAATATTTTCGTTGGAGCAAAAAGATTGATGTACCGTTGTAATAAGAAAACGTCACTAAAACAAAATCAAAACGTTTTTGACTAAGTGTGACTTATTCATATACTCTTCATAAGAGATATTTGCAATGGTGAATATGAGGATCAAAAAGAAAAATTCATTTTGTCATTAGCTTCGGTGGTTTAAACGGAGATCGCAATCAAAATGTTACCGTATAAAATAATGGAAACTCCTTTCCACGATTGAACGGATTTACAAGTTCGTAAAAGGATAAAATATTTGTCATTGCGCGAATAATATAAATATAATTGGAAAATAAACATTCATTGCTTATATATAATTTACTTGTAAAATAATTTTAAACAAGTCACTCATATAATGACCCCTCACGAAATTATATAAGTGATTACAAGACCCATCTTTAGACAAAAATAGTCAGCGTATGCTACCTTTATTTAAAAAATGGTAAGTCAATACTTGACTAATTATACCCTTAAAACTTTTGGTTGACGGATTTCAACTAAATCCATCTCCTAGTCCCAAGATAACGCTTATCTCGTTGAGTCCAATCCAATTTTAGCTTGTGATCGTATCACTCTACTTACCCGAGGTAAAAAGGGACCCACGAGCGTGGTAGCCCTAATGAACACGGGATTCATAGGTGTTACTACTTGGTAAGGCTAATCTCAATTTTTTTAAGTCATGTGAGAGGTCTTGTCAATTTAGTTATTAATTCCCTATAAGCGAACTAAGTAGGTGAATTTTGAATAACTTTGAATTGACAATCGAGAAATAAAAATGCATGTTGGCGATTTTGGCATGAGCGGAACAACATAAAGCAAGCAAATAATAAATCGTAGTATGGCCATCTAGCTAATCTAATTAACTAGTAGATTACAAAATCGGAAACCAACTCCTTGGCCCCTTGCCTCTTCATAGAACACGCTCCAAAAAGGCACCGTCTTTTGGAACACCGACTTCGGGAATCTTCGTCTTCATAATAATTAATTACAAAAGATACAAATAAAATTCCTATTATACATTTTATCTAAAAATGAAATTAAATTATTACAAACGGCGATACAAGATCGCAAATAAAATTACAACCGAATCAGTATTCCCTTACATTACGGGTAATACCGATTAAAATAATATAGGTCATACTAGGCACAACTTGCATTAAAAAATTAAACAAATGACATTCATTTATTCAACAATAACAACATAAATAAAATGCTGCAAAAAAATAAAAAAATCATACCAAAATCGCCCTTCAAACTTATCATGCTCATTCTAGCTCGGTTTTATGGATTTTATCGATTTTTAACCATTAAAAATCACTAATCAACACTTAAATCATATTTAAGCTCAAACTAATTATCTAAACTGATTAAGAACTCAAAATTAGTCCCCACTAACTTTGTTTGTATTTAATTAGTTCGAATTGATCGTATTTGCTAAATATAGAGGTTTAATCATAATATTTATGAAATAAACCCAAAATAAAATATAAAAATCATAAAAATTTGAAACCAAAAATTTGCCCAAAAAATTTGAATTAATTTTATGAACAAATAACTTTGTATTCAACGGTTTATCAAATAAAAACCATTAAGTAAAGTTAAATAGTGAAACAAATTACCAAAATTTCACCAAGATGATAAAAATTAGGTTATGAAATGTAAAAAAAATTTCAAGACCAGAAAAGGATGTTTCAATTTTATGAACCTAATAATCTCACTTTATTGACTTTTATCTCATAAAAATCAATAATCATGCAAAACTTAATTAAAAGTGACGAAATTTAATATACAGTATGTACAACATGCCTGTAAGATCATATACAAACTGCATGGCCAGAATCAACATGCAACTATTTTTAGATAACTTTTAACATAAAAAGTGCATATTAACATCATTTAAAGGCCATAAATCAAAATAAATAGCAAATGAATCCCTAAAATCACCAAAGTTTATCACAACCATTTTGAAATAAGTAGGTATGTATGCAAATCAATAATTTCGTGCAAACCAATTTTTAACACAAATTTTCAATTTTACCCAAGTTATCGTATAACTCGATTTTAATGCTTAAAATCAACATGCATGTAACAATTGAACCCTGATACCACATGAAAGTCCTAAACCGCTAAATAGACTCCTATAATTAGTTCATTAAATTACATTAACTTAATGATTTAGGATCTAGTTATCATGCATGCAAATATAAAACCAAAAAAGAAAAGATAAGACGAAAACATCCTTACATTGGGATTTTTCGGTTCAATATGGGCACAATAAGAACTCCTTCTTATTGTTCTTGAGCATGAAGTTAATGGATGATCCTACATAAAACAACCTCCAAAGTAGAAGGTCTCCTTCTTGTTGCACCCAAGATTAAACCCAAATAATCTTAACTTATTATTAACTAGATAATAAGTAAGAATTAATACTACTAATATTATTGTATTACTACACTAGTAATATGACATGAATATTAGTTTGCATGTGAGTTTTAGAGAGTTGTTGAGTTAGAAAGAGAAGTAAGAAATAAGCATAAAAATGAAGTAGTAAAAATTGAACAACTCTTGTTCACTTATAAAGGCCATATGGCCGGTCAAGACTCACTCAAATGAGTGCTTTATTTTGCTTATTTTTATTCTCATGCAAATGACTTGAGTGTGGGTAAGAGAATGATAATGATCATGTGTCATAACATGTCATAATCACTTGGTGGAGTGTGGAATTGGTAGAGTAAAATCACTAGTGATTTTGTCTACACAAAACTGGTGCATATGAGTCTACAATGGACCATTTTGACTTTTGATATTTGTCGCACAAATACTTATAATCATATGTTTAATTATCTTGTATAATTAGATGTTAATTTGATCATATAACAATTATATGACACAAATTAATAAACAATATGTACTTAACTTTTAAGGTGATATTTTACCATTATATCAATAGATAATGGGTCCCACAATGCCTAGTTAATTTATTTTACAACTCTTTAATTTGTAAATATAATTAACTAATTTCCTCTACCTCAAAATATATGCATAACCTCAACTAATTTAATGAATTAACGATTAATCACTAAATTAAATCTTATTTAATCGTATTAAGAATTAGACGTAAAATTTATTCAGTCAGTTATTGTATAATTGACTAATAAACTTAAGTGGAATGAGTTCCTAACTCAATTTCCAATTAATAACTCTCGTAACTAAACGTACATATCAAATATATTTGTTGTTCTAATTAAACTGTATAGTATACAAATAATTAGTATTCTATTTGGGTCTTATCCTATAGGTGTGACCTAAAGGGATCAGTTGATCACCGCCGTCATACGACAATATCGTCAAACTCTAGTCAGCTGAGCGTTACCGATTTACGTTAATCAACTGACGTGGAGTATCAAAATATACTAATCATGCCACGTATATTCCAAATGAGATTTATTATATGTATGCACTATTGTGGAGGACACTTACTCCAACATATCAAACAAGCTAATCTCATTCATGTTAATCTCATCACAACATATCTAACATGTCAATCATGTCATTCTCATCACAATTCACATACAACAATTATTACATCATCATCTAAATCCAAATTACACAATTTAACACAACATGACATTATATAGTAGGATAGATCCCTACCTGATAGCAATGGATATTCTGTCTCACGCGAGCTATTAATAGTATTCCACTAGGAATTCTTCGTCTACACAACATATATAACATATATTGAATAACTAGTGTATTCAAAATGAATTCCTTAAACAATTACACTAATTCCCCCTATTCCCAAGTCTAGGATTTACTAATTAAGGAATCAAGACTAGTTTAGACACATACTAAATTACTAAAGATTAATATTACGATCTTTAGCCTAAAATAAAACCAACTTACAATAACAAAGCTGAAGGCAATTAAAGCAAAGTCTCCCAATAAGATGAACATAGCTCCTTCTCTTCTCTTCCCTCTAGATCTCTTTCTGTGTTTTGGAATTAAAGGTAAAGTGTTTTAAGGTGGTTGGTAAATGGGTATTTATTGTTTTAGGTAAATTAGTAAAAATAAAACTAGGTTTAGTGAAATTAGAAAACTCCAAAATCATGTCAAAATCCTCCCCGCGTCCAACTTGGTCGATCGACCAAGACAAAGTGTCAATCGACAAGACACTAAAAGTCAAACACCACCCCTCTTCTCTACCCAGCCACCTCAAAACCCTTCTGGTCGCTCGACACCTAGCCTATATCGATCGACACACCTCCTTGGTCGATCGACACCTAGCCTATGTCGATCAACATGCGTCGCAAAACTCGATCGACATATTGTCGATCGACACAACGACCTTATAAGTCCGACCCTTGTACCCCTCTGTCGATCGATTCCCCCTTTCTGTCAATCGACACACACACACACCACACAAGACTCAAATATCTAAATGACCGATCAAGTACTCTATAAATTAAAGATATTACAACAACAACGACAACGACAACGACAACGACAACGACAACGACAACGACAATAATAATAATAATAACGATAATAAATTTAATAATAATAATAATAATAAATATTAGGTATGTATGATATAGTTATAACAATATAATTATAATTAAATATAATAATTATAATACTAATAATAAATGTATTAATTATAATAGTTATGATCTAATATTACATAAAATAACAATAAGAATAAGAATAAAAATAATGATAATGATATATAATTATGTATAAATGTAATATTTAATAATAATATTAATAATAAATAAATAAAATAAAATACTAGTCTATCAATATATCAATATAATAATAATATAATATTATAATTTAATAAAACTTTGATATAATAATAATATAATAATATTTATTTCAAAATAAATATGATAATAATACAATATAATAAAACAATATTATTAATAAAATTAATGATAAATTTAGTAAATAATAATACTAATAATAATATTAATATAAAATATTAATATAAAATATTAATAATAAATATAAAAATAATAATAAAAACAATAACAAAGTATAATCATATAAAAATAATAATAAGCTGACAAAAAACATATTAAGAAAATAATAATAATAATAATAAGAATAATAATAATAACAATAAATAATAATAATAATAATAATAAATTGCTTCTCTCTTCTGTCGGTTTTAGAGAGAAGTTTCTCTCTTTCAGCGTCGCCATTGCTGTGCTTCTGCTGCTTCCATGGCTCGAGGGAGGGGTCGGCCCCCTAAACTGCGCATCTCTTCGGACTCCTTGCACAATTCTGCTTCTTATGGTACTGATTTCTCTCTCTCTCGTTCTATGGGTATTTCACCCCTCCGTGCTCCCTTGTCTGATAATGGCGGAACATTGGAGGATTTCCCTCCTATTTCTTCTGCTAAGCTTGTTTCCTCTTGTTCTATTGATAATGCTGCTTGTTTAGATGGTCACTCTTCCCCCATTCTTTCCACTTCCTCCCCTCCAAAAACAGGGGAAGCCATTGTTGCACCTGTTAACACTTCACATACTGCTATTTTAAGTGATTCCCTTACTAAATCTTCGCCTGCTATTACTACAAATGTGACTCCTAAAAGCTGGGCTGATGTTACACGGAAGAAAACCCAAGTTGGTATGAGCTTGTTCTTTCATGAGGAAAGTGCTAACTCGTCTGAAGTAGAGATTCAAATGGAGGAAATTGAGGAGGAAGTTTCAAAGTGGAAATTCACTCTTATGGGTATTGTTTTGGGGGCCAAGCCCTCCCTGAAGCAAGTTTCTGATTTCGTTCAAAAGAATTGGAATCATGGTCCTTTACCTTGTGTCCAATACTTCAAAAAGGGTTGGTTCAGTTTTAAGTTCGACAAAGAGGAAGACATGAATGAAGTCCTCAAGAGGGGGCCTTGGTCCATTGGCTCAAACTCTCTTGTCCTTAAACAATGGACTCCCTCTTTTTCCACAACTATGGAATGCATCACCACCATCCTTGTTTGGGTTCTTTTTCCTGACCTTGATCCCTTTCTGTGGACTGATTCTGTCCTCAGTAAGATGGCTAGCAAGGTGGGTAAGCCTCTCTTTGCAGATCTGAATACCACTTGCAAGGCAAAGCTATCTTTTGCCAGAGTTATGATAGAGGTTGATGTCTCTAAGGATTTCATTGATCACATCACAATTAATGCTCCTTATATTGGGCAATATGTCCAAAGAGTTGTCTATGAATGGGTGCCTTATTACTGTAAGACCTACAAGAAGTTGGGTCATTCTGATTCTTCTTGTAAGAGAAACAAAACCCATGTTCCTTTGAAGACCAATCCTCTTGGGGGAAATAATGTTCTTCCTACAGTTGACAAAGCTGATAGTCTTGCCTCTCCTGCTCCTGTCAGCTCTGACCCCAATTTCCTCTGCCAGCCTCCTGCTCTAGAATGCCACTTGCTAGGTGGTACCTCAACCTCCCAGCCTGAGTGTGCAGGGTCTTTGGAAGGAAGTAGTAGCCAAGAATGCCTTGTGCTAGGCTCTAAACCTCCTGTCCATTGCTCTGTCACCCAGTCTGAGAATGTTGTAAAGCACTCAGGATGCAGTGAGCTAGGGCAAATGGCTGTGCAGGCTTCTGTGGGTTCTGTAACTGATTTAGTTGAGCAGACTGTGAAGGTAGATTTTACTTCTTTGCTTTCTCCCAATAGATTTGCTTGTCTTATTGATGACAGCAAAGTCTTAGTGGATACCATTGAGGCAGTCCCACCTGATAAAAGTCTATGATTATATCTGCCTGGAATATTAGAGGTTTCAATAAGCTGGATAAGCACTTAGAGGTTCTTTCTTTTATCAAGGGGAATAATATTGATGTCCTTGGCATTTTGGAGACTCGTGTGAAACATGGAAAAGCCCCCAGAATTCTGGGTAATAAATTCAAACACTTTAGGAGTTTTACTAACTACAATAAGCATTCTAATGGTAGAATTTGGGTACTTTGGAACCCTGTCACTACTTCTGTGGATATTATGGAGGAGCATGCTCAAGTGGTTCATTGCTTTGTTAAACACTTTGCTACAGGTAGATCCTTTCATCTCTCTGTTGTCTATGGGAGTAATAGACCTGAGATTAGAGAGGGCCTTTGGTGTCCCATGTCTGCTTTCTCTAAGCAGGTTGGTCCCTGGGTTGCTATGGGGGACTTTAATATTGTAAGGCACTTCCATGAAAAAATTAGTGACACTCCTCCTGTTCTTTCTGATATATGTGCTTTTAATTCTTGCCTTTCCACTTGTGGCCTGGATGATATGCAAGGAACTGGCCCTGAGTTCACTTGGTATAATAAACAAGATATCTCCTCTAGAGTTTATTCTAAACTTCACAGGGTGCTTGTTAACTCTGAGTGGCTTCAGGTTTTCACTCATTCTTCTGCTCAATTCCTTCCCCCCAGTATTTCTGATCACTGCCCTGCTGTTCTTACTTTTCATGATGATCCTCCTCCTAAGAAGCAGTTCAGTTTCCTGAACTATTGGGTCTCTCACCCTGACTTTAAAGCTTGTGTTGCTGATGCTTGGAACTGCAATGTTTCTGGTAATTCAATGTTTAGATTCATGGGTAAGTTGAAGAAGGTAAGGCTTTCCCTGAAATCCCTCCACTCCAAGCACTTCTCTAGCATTTCTTCTAGGGTTTCTTCTACAAAGGCTGCTCTTGATCAGTGTTTTAGAGACTTGCAGAGTGACCCCCTTTCCTGTGACCTTATTACTAAAGAAAGGGAGCTTTCTGAAGCTTTCTCTATGCTCAAAGCTGCTGAGATCAGCATTCTCTCCCAGCGTGCTATGATTCATGACATCAAGCATAATGACACTTGTTCTAAATACTTTTTCTCTAAAATTAAAGAAAGGCAACAATGTCAGGTTATTGGGGAAATTCAAGACACTAATGGGATCTCTCATGTGAGTACTCAAGAGGTTGGCAATGCTTTTGTGCAATACTATCAGCAGCTCTTGGGTACCTCCACTATGGTTGAGCCTATCAACCCTGCTATTATATCTAATGGTAACAATGTTGACCTTATGGACCATCACTGGCTAACTAGACCTGTCTCCAAGGAGGAAATCAAAAGTGCTGTTTTCTCAATAGGCTCTAATAAAAGTCCTGGTATGGATGGATTCTCTGCAGGTTTCTTCAAAGCTGCTTGGGATATTGTCTCTCCTGACTTTTGTAAAGCTGTTGAGGACTTCTTCAGGACTTCTTTTATGCCAAAGCAGGCCAATATTACTGTTCTTTCTCTTATTCCTAAGAAGAAAGTAGTCCTTTCTGTCAAGGACTTCAGACCAATCTCCTGTTGCTCTATCATTTACAAAACTAATAAGCAAAATTCTTACTAACAGGCTCCAAAGCATAATGCCTAAGCTGGTTGGGAAGGAACAAGCTGCTTTTATTAAAGATAGAAGTCTTTTTGAGAACATTATGCTCACCCAGGGACTTGTTAAGGGGTACAACAGAACTAATTTAACTCCAAGATGCATGCTTAAAGTGGATATTAGTAAAGCTTTTGATTCTATTCAATGGGAATTCATCCATAATATGCTCAAGGCTCTTAACTTTCCTGATACTTTTACTAATTAGGTTATGAGCTGCATCACTGGATCCTGGTTCACAATTAAAGCTAATGGCTCTCATTTTGATTTTTTCAAAGGGAAAAGTGGTATTAGGCAAGGTGATCCTCTCTCTCCTTGCCTCTTTGTCCTCGGTATGGAAATTCTATCCAGAAGTCTCAGGGTCATGTGCCAAGATAAAGATGTTTCCTTCCATCCTAAATGTGTTAAGATGAAGCTCAATCACTTGATCTTTGCAGATGACCTCATGGTCTTCACTAGAGGTGACCAACCTTCTGTAGGGAAAGGTGTTGCTATCCTAAAGGAGTTCTCCACTTGGTCTGGCCTTTCTGCCAGTTTAGAGAAAACTGAAGCTTATTTTGGTGGGGTATCTGATGAGCTTAAAGCCCAAATTCTCTCTAGCATTGGTCTTAATGGTGGTGCTTTCCCCTTCAGATACTTGGGTATGCCTATCAATCATGCTAGGTTGACCCACAACATGTTTGACAGCCTTGCCCTTAAGATCTCCTCTTTACTGCAGTCTTGCTCTGCTAAGTATCTCTCTTATGCAGGTAGGATACATATTATCAACTCTGTCATTTTTGGACTCAGTAACTTCTGGGGCAGCTGTATCCTCCTTCCTAGACATGTCTGCAAGCTCATTAATAAATCCTGTAAGAACCTTCTTTGGAATTCTTCTTCTGACCATAACAGAATGGTCTTCAAAAGTTGGCAATCAATCTGTTTGCCCTGGTCTGAAGAGGGTTTCCAAGTAAAAGACATTGAAACTTGGAATGTAGCTTCCATGTTAAAATGGTTAAGGCACCTTGATCATGGAACTGGCACGGTCTGGATCTCCTGGATTAGGGAGTACTTCCTTACCAGTTCAAGCATCTGGGACCTTCATGTTAAAGAGTTTCATCCTGAAAGCCTCAGGGGTGTTCTTCAAGCTAGAGATAAATGTATTACTAGGCTGGGCAGTGTTGATATTGTGCAATCTTTTCTTAGGACTTGCACTGTCAAGGGGAACTTCTCTATTAGCAAAGCCTATGAGGTTCTTAGACCTCGAATGAATGTCAATGCGTGCTACAAAACTGCCCAAAAGAACTGTATTCTACCCAGACATAAAGTTACTTTAATGTTTGCCATCCAAAAGAAGCTTTGCACTACCAACCTTCTTATTTCCAGAGGCATGTACATCCCAAATCGTTGTTATCTATGTAAGTCTGCTGCTGAAAGTTCAAGACATCTTTTCTTTGGCTGCAGTTATTCTCAAGCTCTCCTCTCTCGTTTATCTCTTTGGTCTAGATGGAATGCTAATGCTACCCACCTCAGAAGACTCCTTATCCTTTCTCAGATAGGCCCCTCAAGGCCATGGCAGAGGAAATGGTTTCTCTGTTGTCTGGCAGCTATGGTTTACTACATCTGGGCTGAACGAAACAAACGGGTTTTTGAGGGGACTGAAACACCAGTGAGTCTACTTTGGAAGGAAATCCAATTTGTTGTCAGTACCTTCATGTTGCACAAGGCTAAGAATGGATATGAGGAACTACTTGATGCTCTAAACTCATAATTGTTTTGTTTTCTAAGGTGTAATGTTGTTATTATTTAGAGGAATGTCTTCTTGTGCTCTTTTTAGAGGCTATTACTTGTAAGAAACCTCATGTAATCTTGTTTAAGAATATATGAGAAATATCACTTCTTGCAAAAAAAAAAAAAAAAAATAATAACAATAAATTTTTATAATTTGCTAAAGGAGTAGGGGCTCAGATAATATCTTGGTTACCCAACAATTTCTTGTAATTTTTTTTTCTTAATAAAAGTTGCGGTTTATAATAATAAAATAAAAATTAATATAAATATAATAATGCCATTAAGCATAATAATATTATTAAATGAAATAGTAATAATGTGGAACTGAATTGAACTGAACTGAAATGAATTTAATTGAACTGAACTGAACTGAACTAAGTTGATTGATCTGAACTTAACTGACCTGACCTGACCTGACCTGACCTGACCTGACTTGAACTTATTTGAGCTGAACTGAACTGCCTTGACCTCATTTGAATAGAACTTATAAGAACTGAAATTAAGTTAAAAAACTAGGGCCTAAAAAATTCACAAATATATTCAAAAGAGGGACATGAATCAATAATCATAAAATATCATTTCATTTTCGTCACCTATCATCTAGTCATCTTACCTATTAGAACTAATAATTATCCATCAAACACTCTCACTTGGGAGCTATTAGCATATTCCCAATACAATATCATGTACTTGATTATGATTTTGAAACCGTGCATCCTGCATCGTAGTAGGATTTCACTCATCAGTTATTATTTGAATTATTATTCATACGAAGTTGACAAGATAACGACTCAATTGTGGTTTTACCACATGGATTTACGACACCAATTTCGTGTGTCTTCATTCATCTATACATAACTTTCGTCATCAATATTTTCTTAGTTTATATTCATTGTCTTATTATCTGCGTAGAAATTAACCCCCCACCCACCCCATTTTGAGGATAAAGGGCTAGTGTAATACTCCGTATTCTGTTTATCTGGTACTCGGTCGAGTAGGGTGCACTCGATTAAGTGGAGGTATGCGCTCAGCCAAGTAGGTGTTATTCGGCCGAGATGTCGAGTCTGTTTCTTAGGTAGCTCTCTTCCTAGGTGGCACTCGACCGATTATGGTGAGTACATGACCGAGTGTTTTGTGCACTTGACCGAGTTCACCAGTCTGATGGGTTTTCAAGCGGTTTTGGATTAAGATGATTAAGGAGTTATAAAAATACTTCGTAGGTTAAAACTCTCCTTAATATCTCCCTAATCACCTTAATCCATCGCTAAGCTCTTCATCGTCATTCATGCTAGTCAGAATCATTCATTGCATCGGTCCTTTGTCGTAAGTAACTTAATCTTTAGTTAATTGGTATTGTGTGATAGGTGTATTGGAATCCTAATCTGAATTAGGGATGAGAATTAAGTAATTATAATAGATTGTTGATTTGGATTAATTGTATTATTGTTAGGAGGGGAATTGATAGAAGAAGGATTCTACTCTTGCATTCCATTGTTATTGCGGAATTACTTCGAGGCAGGGTTTTCCCTACTCAGTATATTTGTATGTTAATTAATATATTTTGTGATTAATGATGGTTGAGAGGTGACTATAACGATTGTGAGTCTTCGCTTTCGTTGTGTCCTAGATGTGTAGCATTTTAGTTTTAGTTTTGATTACGTTGGTATTGGAAACTTTATATCTATTTAACTGTCGTTTCTTTATTGTCTATTTGATATGTACTATCTCGGGTAACCGATATGATAGCACTTCCTTTTACTAAGTTAGGTATTGGTAAGACTCTTTGGTAGATAAGGGGTGTTACAAGGTGGTATCAGAGCGACGATTTTGGAACCTAAAAACCAATGAACCCAATGAACTTAAGAGTGTCAAACTAAAATGAACTCGGGTAGTATTTGTTTGGAACTACCAAAAAGATTTGGGAGACGTCCTAAAATGACAATCTTGCCCTTACAACTCTTTGTCGGTAACTACGGGGGGTGTGTCTGGAACGTGTTTGTATGATATACCATGTGTATGTGATTGTTGGAAGTGATGCATGTGAAACATATGTGGAGTAAAGATGGGATGCGAAATGTTGAGACGAAAGAGATATGTCTATATGTATGATGTTAATTGCTGCGTATTAAGGTTATTGTGTTTATATGTGGTGTTATGTTATAAAGGTTGAGTTGGTGGCCATAAATTTTGTATGACTCGACCGAGTGTGGCAAGGCAATCAACCGAGTAAAAGGTGCTCGACCGAGTACCCTTGGCACTCGACCTAGTCTGGGAGTCTGATATTTTTGGGGTGGCTACTGGATTGTGACACTCGGGCGAGTGGAATTGGCACTCGACCGAGTCAATTTTTGAATTCGACCGAGTAGATGTAGGTGGAAATTTGGGGTACCTTCTGTTTGTGGTGAACTCGACCGAGTACATCAAACGAGTGCGCGGAACTCGACCGAGTGACATACTGTACTCGACCGAGTTCGTTGACTACATGTCCGATATTGTTTTGAGCCGTAGGCTATGTGCTTACATTTACCCTTTTCTTATTGAAGTTAATATGTCGCCAAAGAAAGCTAAGGCGATGACTAGAGCCACCTAGATGAGCACCGAGCAGGTTGCTCGGTTAATCGAACAGAATGAGGCGCTAACCAAGGCCTGAAGTATATGGCGAGAGATCGAAAGGTGGTGGTTGATGCCACTACGATAAGTACCGCTATCTCCTGTCATCGATCCAATACATATGACGGCACTGGTGCACCTAATCTACAAGAAACCTGGCACGGGGAAATGGAGAGTATCTTCGAGGTAGTTAAGTGTCCCGAGAATTTATAAGCATAACAGGCTGCATTCTACTTGAGAGGTCAAGCAGGGAAGTGGTGGTTCCATGAGAGGTTACCCATGTGAGAGTATTTCACGAACCAAGGTAATGATTCGGTACCATGGGATGAGTTTAAGGCGGAGATGAGGACGAAATTCGTGCCGGAGCACATTAGAAGTAAGCTAAGGTCTTAGTTTGATTCCTTCAGGATGACGAAGAATATGACCGTTACGGATTACTATAACAAGTTTAACGAATTGGCAAGTTACGCGGATGACTTGTAGTTGAGTCAAAAGTCTTTAGCTGAGAAGTTCGATAAGGGGCTAATCTTTAGAGTTATGGATAAGCTACTTGCGGGGGTGGTTTTTGATCTAAAGGATGCTTATGATATGGCTGGGTAGGCAGAGTGAATGACGGACATGACCAAGGAAGCGAAAGAGTCTATGGATGTGAAGAGAAAGGCGGAAAGCGAGGGTGGAGGCAACTCCACTTATGAGAGGTGGAGTGTAAACTACTAAGGTTCACAAGTTTTAAGTGATTTGATTAACTTGACTCAAACTGAAAACAATATCAAGTAACAAGGGATGTTGTTTTAGAGATTGTGAGTTGTTTAACTGAAAGATTCAAGGGATATGACTTGGATACAGTCCTCTACAGCAAAGCACAAGAGAAAAAGGATTCAAGACTGGTTTTAGAGACAGTTTCAAGTGTTACAGCAAAGCACAAACACCTAAACTAACCTCAACAGCAAGTAAGTTAAACCACAGCAAAGCACAGGTATAACTTGACTCACAATACAAGGCACTGATCAAACACCTTGGAGATGTATCAGGCTTGTTTCAAACTACAGCTCTTAGCACAAGTTTGATAACATTGAGTGATTTCTCAAAGTTTAATTCATTCATTCATAAAAGTCTGCTTACAACAACATACAAGACCTCCTTATATAGAGGGACTGATATCTTGTGAACCATTGGATGTATGTATCATCCAAGGGCCAGCTTAGGATCTAAACTACTTCTACTGACATTAATTAAGGGCCTCACAAGAGGACGAGCTTAACAACTATAAAGAACAGACACAAAACACAAAAGAAAACAGACTGAGCAAAAGCAAATAAAGTAGTTTTTGGAGTTTTCCTGAAATGGAAATCTGTTGATCTTGTTGTCTTGTGCTTTGCTCTGGGTGTTTTGTTGCTCCTTGGAACTCTCCACTCTTATGAGGACATAGATAAACCTGCCTTAGATGAAGACAAGTTGACTTAAGCAAAAGAAAACATCATCTGAGCATGTACTACCTCTGCTATGCTGTTTACTGGACTCTAGCTTTGGGGTGTCTGTTTCATGGGTTTTTACTAGACTTCAAAATGGTTTGTCCTGGGCAAACTTGTAGCTTAGAGGGTTGTCTTGATGGTAGGCCATAGTGGGGGTGGTTGGGATGCCCTGGTGTACCTCCTAGAGGCTGGGTTTGTTAACTGGTCTGTCTGGGCCTGAATGGCTCTGTTTCTGTTTTGTGTGGGTAATGTGGGTTGTGTTGGGGATGGGCATGGGTTGTTGAACCCTGAACTGTCTTCTTCATTGGGGTGGCTTGGCTTGGGTTGCTCTTGACTTGTCATAGCTTGTTGTTTAGACCTTGTAATTCGAGCTTCCATCTGAGGGGTCAAGCTTGTCTTGTATGTGGCTTGATCATCAAGGCCCCTTGGGTGAGCTCCTGCTGCAGCCTCCCCAGGTTGAAAAGGGCTTGACCTCAAGCCTGTGTCTTCTTCTCCCTCAGAGTCTTCAAAGAAAGGACTAAGATCTCCAACATTGAATGTCCCATGGACTGCATACTCTCCTGGTAGATCAATTTTGTAGGCATTGGGACCTATCTTCTCTATGACTTGAAAAGGACCATCTGCTCTTGGCTCTAGCTTGTTCTTTCTCTTGGAAGGGAACCTTTCTTTCCTTAGGTTGATCCATACTAGATCTCCTGGTGCAAAGTCTTTCTTGGTCTTAGGAACCTTGGCATTCTTCTTGTACAGATCATTAGCCTTCTCAATTTGTTTCCTGACTGATTCATGGAGTTTTAACATTTGTTCCACCCTCTTCTTGGCATCATAGTGGACTTCTGACCTGCACACATTAGACAAACTCAAAGGCATTAAGGGGTTAGTACCATAGACCACTTCAAAGGGGGAGTGGCCTGTGGCTGCTGATGGAGCTCTATTGAAAGAGAACTCTGCTTGAGCCAACTTCAAGTCCCAATCCTTGAGAGATTTGCTGACTATACACCTCAAGATTCTTCCCAAGGTCTTGTTAGTCACCTCAGTTTGGCCATCAGTTTGAGGGTGATGGGAGGTACTAAACAATAACCTAGTGTTAAGCAGTTTCCACAATGTCCTCCAGAAATGGCTCATAAACTTTGTGTCTCTGTCAGACACAATGGTCCTTGGAACTCCATGTAACCTCACCACCTCATCAAGGTATAGCTCTGCTACACTCACAGCATCCTCAGTCTTCTTGCATGCAATGAAATGTGCCATCTTACTGAACCTATCCACAACCACCATGATAGAATCCTTCCCTCTTGCTGTCCTAGGCAATGCCATTATGAAATCCATACTAACATCCTCCCAAGGCCTACATGGGACTGGTAGGGGAGTGTAAGGTCCTGCTTGGAAAGAACTCTTGGCCTTTTGACAAACTCCACACCTTCTGAGCACTATTTGAACTTCTCCCATCATCTTAGGCCAATGGAATTGATCTTGTAGTATGTCCACAGTTTTCTGAACCCCAAAGTGTCCTCCAAGGCCACTTCCATGCACCTCCTTAATCAATAGATTCCTATAAGATCCTCTGGGAACACACAGCTTGTTTCCTTTAAATAAGAATCCATTTTGCAAAGTGTAGGGTGAATCAATGGTTCTTGTTCCCTCTTTCTGTGCCAACCAATCCTCTGCAAAGTCTGGATCTTCTTGATACATATCCTTCATGAACTCAAAACCAAGAACCCTTTGCTCCATAGTTGATAGCAGAGTGTATCTCCTAGACAATGCATCAGCCACCACATTTTGTTTGCCCTCTTTGTACTTGCTAGAAAAGGTGAATGACTGAAGGAACTCCACCCACTTAGCATGTCTGTGACTGAGCTTATGCTGGCCTCCTATGTACTTCAATGCCTCATGATCAGAGTGTAAGACAAAAGGTTTGGGCTTCAGGTAATGACTCCAATGCCTCAGAGCTCTGACAAGAGCATAGAACTCTTTATCATATGTAGAATAGTTTAGCTTGGCACCACTTAGCTTTTCACTAAAGTAGGCTACAGGTTTCTTCTCTTGGATGAGGACAGCTCCAATTCCCACTCCACTTGCATCACATTCAACCTCAAATAGGCAATCAAAGTTTGGCAATCTTAGGATAGGTGCACTGCACAAGAGCTTCTTCATGTGTTTGAAAGCCTGTAAAGCATTCTCAGTCCAAGTGAACTCTCCCTTCTTCATGCACTCAGTGAGAGGTGCTGCAATGGTGCTAAAGTCCTTAATGAATCTTCTGTAGAAGGATGCTAAGCCATGGAATCCCCTTACTTCTGTAATACTCCTAGGGATAGGCCAAGACTGGACTGCCATGATCTTGTCTTGATCAACTGAAATGCCTCTACCAGATACCACATATCCTAAAAACTTGACTTCCTCAGTCATGAAGGTGCACTTCTCAAGCTTCCCAAAGAGCTTGCTCTCCTTAAGTATTTCAAACACAGCCTCAAGATGCCTCAAATGATCATCCTTGCTCTTGCTGTAGATGAGGATATCATCAAAGTATACCACCACAAATCTCCCTAGGCAAGGCCTAAGCACCTCTGTCATCAATCTCATGAAGGTACTTGGGGCATTTGACAGGCCAAAGGGCATGACAAGCCACTCATAAAGGCCATGCTTTGTTTTGAAGGCTGTCTTCCACTCATCTCCTTCTCTGATCCTCAATTGATGGTAACCTTGCCTCAAGTCAATCTTAGAAAAGAACCTTGAGCCACTTAGCTCATCCAACATGTCATCAAGCCTAGGTATAGGGAACCTATACTTGACTGTGATGTTGTTGATAGCCCTGCTATCTATGCACATCCTCCAAGTCCCATCCTTCTTAGGAACCAACAATGCAGGCACAGCACAAGGGCTTAATGACTCCCTTACAAACCCTTTACTCATCAACTCTCCAACTTGCTTTTGTAGCTCTTGTGTAGCCTTAGGATCACATCTGTAGGCTGGTCTATTAGGTAGTACAGACCCTGGCACAAGGTCTATTTGGTGTTCAATCCCTCTCAAAGGGGGTAAGCCATCAGGAAGTTCCTCTGGAAACACTTCCTTGAACTGATCAATGAGGGGCTTAACATCTGCAGGGATCACCTTAGACTCTTCTTCCTGAACTTCCTTTGACAGCAGCATTACTATAGGTTGCTCCTCACTACACTCCTTGACCATTGCTGACTCAGATAGAAATACAACTCCACTAAAATCCTCAGCCATACTTGGACTTCCATAGCTCTTCTGGTGTGGTGGCAAGGGGGCTAATGTCACCTTCCTGCTCCCATGCTTGAAAGAATAGGTATTGCTTCTTCCTTGGTGTATGGAGCTTTTATCAAACTCCCATGGCCTTCCTAATAGCAAGTGACAGGCATCCATTGGAACCACATCACACAATACTTCATCCTTGTACACACTGCCAATGGAGAAAGGGACCATGCATTGCTTATCCACCTTAACCTCTGCTCCCTTACTCAGCCATCTCAACTTATAGGGGTGAGGGTGATCTTGAGTGCTCAACTTCAGCTTATCAACCATAGTAACAGAAGCCACATTGGTACAACTACCTCCATCTATAATAAGGTTACAAACCCTCCCTTGTATGGTACATCTGCTCCTGAAAATGAGGGACCTTTGATCCTCCTCCAAAGGTATCTGTTGTGAATGCATTACTCTCCATAGGACTAAGCTGTGGCCTGTGTCAGGGAGTGCCACTATTGCCTCCTGACTAGACTCTTCTTCCTCACTCACCACTTCTTCAACCTCAGGCTCATCCCTTTCATACTCAACTAGACCCTCTTTCTCCCAAGCCTCAACTTCCATTATGGTTAAGGTCTTCTTAGAAGGGCAATCCTTCCTGAAATGTCCATAGCCTTGACATTGGAAGCACCTAATTCTGTTCTCAGTCAATGAAGTGCTTGGCTTTTGACCCATGATGCCCTTACCCTTGTCTAAGATAGGTGGGGGTGCTGTCTTGGGGGTATCCATGGTTCTAAACCCACTATAAGGTCTGGTTTGAAAAGGCCTAACAGGTTTTGGTGTAGCAGGCTTAGTCTTCCCTATCTTCTCAATTCTCAGAGATAGGTTGACAACATCATCAAATGACCACAGAGGTTGCATCCTAACCTTGTTAGCAATGTTCTTATCTAGACCCTCTAAGTACCTAGCAATCCTTTGCTCAGGTTTCTCATTTATATCACATTGTAAGGTGAGTTGTTCAAACTCCCTCAGATAAGATTCAACAGGTTTGTCTCCTTGTTTCAACTTAGACAACTTGATAAACAGATCCTGGGTGTAATCCTTAGCAACAAATTTGTCTAACAGTTTCTTTTTCAGTTTAGTCCAAGACTTGATGGGTTCCTTACCTTCCCTAGCCCTTAACCCTTTCATAGTCTCATACCAAAGGGAAGCATACCCTTTCAGTTTAAGGATGGCTACTTTAAAAGACTTGGAATCATTGTATCCCTTGTACTCAAAGATCCTTTCTACTTCTCTAAGCCATTCTAACAAGTCATCAGGATTAAGACTACCAGAAAACTCAGGGATATCTACCTTAAGATGCTTGTCTGTGTTCCTGTGGATGGAAGCTCTGCTTCTTGTTGAGTCATCTGAGTCTGGGTACTCCTCATCATCAGGTGGCCTTCCTCTGCCTCCTCCTTGGCCTCTTCCACGTCCTCTACCTCTCCCTCCAGCAAGCAAATGGTTGCCTATAACTTGGTCCAAGGTTCTGGTTAGGGTGGTTACAATCCCAGCCAGATCCTCCATCCTTGCTTCTACTCCTGCTAGTCTCTCTTCACTCATTGGGCTATTTTTGTGTTTTTAAATGTAGTTAGGGAAAATGAACTCACTAAGACTCTCAACCAAAGCTCTGATAACCAATTTGGAGTGTAAACTACTAAGGTTCACAAGTTTTAAGTGATTTGATTAGCTTGACTCAAACTGAAAACAATATCAAGTAACAAGGGATGTTGTTTTAGAGATTGTGAGTTGTTTAACTGAAAGATTCAAGGGATATGACTTGGATACAGTCCTCTACAGCAAAGCACAAGAGAAAAAGGATTCAAGACTGGTTTTAGAGACAGTTTCAAGTGTTACAGCAAAGCACAAACACCCTAAACTAACCTCAACAGCAAGTAAGTTAAACCACAGCAAAGCACAGGTATAACTTGACTCACAATACAAGGCACTGATCAAACACCTTGGAGATGTATCAGGCTTGTTTCAAACTACAGCTCTTAGCACAAGTTTGATAACATTGAGTGATTTCTCAAAGTTTAATTCATTCATTCATAAAAGTCTGCTTACAACAACATACAAGACCTCCTTATATAGAGGGACTGATATCTTGTGAACCATTGGATGTATGTATCATCCAAGGGCCAGCTTAGGATCTAAACTACTTCTACTGACATTAATTAAGGGCCTCACAAGAGGACGAGCTTAACAACTATAAAGAACAGACACAAAACACAAAAGAAAACAGACTGAGCAAAAGCAAATAAAGTAGTTTTTGGAGTTTTCCTGAAATGGAATCTGTTGATCTTGTTGTCTTGTGCTTTGCTCTGGGTGTTTTGTTGCTCCTTGGAACTCTCCACTCTTATGAGGACATAGATAAACCTGCCTTAGATGAAGACAAGTTGACTTAAGCAAAAGAAAACATCATCTGAGCATGTACTACCTCTGCTATGCTGTTTACTGGACTCTAGCTTTGGGGTGTCTGTTTCATGGGTTTTTACTAGACTTCAAAATGGTTTGTCCTGGGCAAACTTGTAGCTTAGAGGGTTGTCTTGATGGTAGGCCATAGTGGGGGTGGTTGGGATGCCCTGGTGTACCTCCTAGAGGCTGGGTTTGTTAACTGGTCTGTCTGGGCCTGAATGGCTCTGTTTCTGTTTTGTGTGGGTAATGTGGGTTGTGTTGGGGATGGGCATGGGTTGTTGAACCCTGAACTGTCTTCTTCATTGGGGTGGCTTGGCTTGGGTTGCTCTTGACTTGTCATAGCTTGTTGTTTAGACCTTGTAATTCGAGCTTCCATCTGAGGGGTCAAGCTTGTCTTGTATGTGGCTTGATCATCAAGGCCCCTTGGGTGAGCTCCTGCTGCAAGAGGGGTAATTATAACCAGACCCGTACCTATAATTGGTGGGGGTAGCTACGGTGGAGGACAACATTACGGTGGGAGAGGCGGCGGTCGTGCTTTTAGCGAAACTTCAGGAGTGAGATGCCATAGTTGTGGTGGACTAGGCCATAAGAGATTTGTATGCCCAAATGCGAGAGGAGTAAAATATCATCAGTCTTATCGGCAGAGTCTTTCTAAAGGTCCGAGTCAGAGCATGGTGAGTAGTCGTCCGACGGGATCATGGAATAAGTTAGGTGGTCAAAGTGCTACTGGTGGTGGTTACAATCGGAATGGTAAGGGATATCATCAACCCGAACAACAATGTGAACCAGGGTTCGGCATCCAAGTGTACTGTATCATCAAGTACGGTGCAGGGTGGGGGTCAAAAGAACAATGACAAAGTGTTCATGATGGACAAGCAGGCGGCCGAGGACGATGCTCAAGTGGTGACTAGTACTTTTCTCATTAATAATGTACCATCTTTTGTTTTGTTCGATTAGGGGGGATAAGCTCGTATATCTACTACCTTATTTAGCAGTATTAAGTACAATAAGGCGATGTTTGGATGAGGTTTTTGATACTAATTGTCACAATTGCTCATTTTTCAAGTATCGACGTAATAATCGAGTTTTGAGCCATATTCGGGAGTGAAGACTTGTCTTAATGTCATTCATAGTCGAATAAATCCAACCAAGAGGAGTAAGACAAGTCCAAACATGAAGCTATCAAAGAATGAAGTATTTTAAAGAACAAAAAGAAGATTTGAAGTCTTGGGTTGACTATAAAAGGTTATATCTCAAGTTCTAAAGCTTCTATCGATACAAGACCAATTGGAGGTGAAAGATTGTGATCTTTTAAAAATAGTGCTTTTGCAAAGAAACGCGAGAAATATTGCCTTTGCAAAATAGTGATGTCAAACCCTATGCGCACGGTTGTGCATAAGACCTAGACTATAAATAGATGATAACATTAAGTTTTCATCATCTTATGCTTTAATTTTAATCAAGTTGTAATATTGGAGAATCATTTTGATATTATTGGGTTTCTAAATATAGAATGAGGAACTAATCCTCTTATCTTAATTCAATCCCAAAGGTTTAATCTTTTGATTGTAAGACACTTTAATCCTTCTCTATTTATTCTTATTATTGTTAATCACTTTCTATTAGAGTTACTTAATCTATTGTTGGTAAAATTGTTAACTGTGATTTCCTTACAATTCTATTTTAAGCAACAACTTGTGTTTTGAGTTTTGAATGTGATTTCCTCCTAACTTGTTCCATAAGAAAGTGATTAATTTGTAATTAGGCATTAATTGTGGTCATTGTGCTTGATTACCCCTATTAGATCTCTCATGCTCTATCTTCTTGTTGATTTAACCAAAGTATGCATTCTACTTGGTGGTTAATAAGTTGGGTCTTCAATTAAGTGTGATTTCCTTGTTGTTGACTTATAATAAGGATATTTAGGAGGTTTCCTCAATAATATGGTGATTTGGATAATAAGAGATTGGATTGTATCTAGGATTGATCATTAGAATAAAACCGGGTGGATTGGGTTAAGACCTTTATCAAATTGATTAATTTTATCTTTTACTTTCTTGGGTTAGACTCTTGCTTGAATTTAGTTACTTTTGAATAAATCTTCACCCCCCTTCTTTATTTGTTTAATTGTTGTTTTACTTGTAATCATTCTATTTCCACCACTTTAGACCTTTATATTCCAGCTTCTTCTGGGTTCGACCCTTTCTTATTAGTTGTTTCACGATACTTAGTAAGGTTATAAATAGTTAATTTGTCCGTTTTTAATAACGACATTTTAGGCGGTTCAGGGGGCGACCCATTCGTTTGTGTCTTAGAGTCATGTCTTAATGTTTGGTTTGGGGAAAAGTGAGCCAGTAATAGATGAGGTATTTGTACAGTCAGGAGAGTCCGTGTCATGTTGTAACTTATTCAGGGGAGTGTCCATGATTGTGGCCTTGTGGGGCAGGTAGATTTTCTTGTTGGTTTGTTTGAATTTCCTTTAGACGGGTTTGAGGTAATTGTGGGATGGATTGGTTGAGGAAGTAGAAGGCAAGCATTGATTGTCATCAAAAGAAAGTGTCTTTAAGGGGGCCTAAGGGAGTTAGAATTTCTTACCGAGGCTTCGTAGTAGAGCCAAAGGTGAAGTTAATTGCAGCTATTACCTTGAAGTCTTACCTGAGGAACGGGTACCCAATGATTCTTTTCCATGTGAGATTTACTAGATTTGAGGAGCCATCAGCAGTGCAGATAGAGGTGGTGAGTAAGTTTGAGGATGTATTTCCGGATGAGATACCGGGATTACTCCGAAGTGGGACATTGACTTTAGTGTGGAGTTGAAGCCGGGGACAAGTGCTATCTCTAAGGCCTCGTATCGTATGCGACCGAAGGAGCTCGAAGATTTGAAGAGGTAGTTTAATGAGTTGCTAGATAAGGGGTATATCAGACAAAATGTATCACCATGGGGCGCACAAGTTTTATTTGTGAACAAGAAGGATGGCAGTGTACAGTTTTGCATTATTGATTACCGTGAGTGAACCATGCTAAGGTGAAGAATAGATACCCATTGCCGAGGATTGACGATTTGTTTGATCAGTTGAGTGTACTTTGGGTGTTTTCAAAGATTGACTTGAGATCAGGTTATCACCAGTAGTAGAGGATTAAGGATAGTGACATTTCGAAAACAGTTTTTTGTTCGAGGTATGGTCATTATGAGTACATAGTGATGCCGTTTAATTTAACTAATGCGCCAGCCGTGTTTATCGATCTTATGAACTGGATCTTCAGTCCATATTGGGATACCTTTGTGGCGGTATTCATAGATGATATCCCAGTCTATTTTAAGACTAAGGAAGAGCATAAGGAGCATTTGAGAATCGTGTTGCAGACTTTGACCGACAACCACTTGTATGCTTTGTTTAAGTGTAAGTTGTGGTTGGAAAATGTAGCGTTTTTGGGCCATATCATTCCTAAGGAGGGGGCGATGGTTGATCCAAGCAATATGGAGGCGTTGTCTAACTGGGAGGCACCAAAGAATGTATTTGAGGTAAGGAGTTTCTTGGGTTTTGTGGGTACTACCGAAGGTTCGTTAAGGACTTTGCGAAGATTGCTAGACCTATGACAACGTTGATGAAGAAAGATAAAAAGTTCCGCTGGGACGAGAACTGTGAGACGGCGTTCCAAACCTTGGTTTGGGTTATGTTTGACCACAGCTCATGTCTTGGCATTACCTGATGAGAGTGAGAATCTTAAGGTTTATAGTGTAGCTTCAAAGCGTGGTTTGGGTTGTGTGCTGATGCAAAATGGGAAGGTGATAGCCTATCCGTCGAGACAACTGAAGTCGTATGAAGACAATTATCCTACTCATTATTTGGAGTTTGGTACGATAGTATTTGCCTTAAAGGGGATTATACCAATGGTTTGACGGTCAAGCCAGAGTTGTATGATGACATCCGGAAGAAGCAACTACTTGATCCCAAGATTCAGCTAAGGAGGAAAGGGGTAGAATATGGTACTACTCCTAGATTTTTGATTAATGTGGATGAGAGTGTTCAATTTGAGGGGCGATGGTGTGTACCTAGTGATGTTGAGCTAAGAAAAGTGATTATGTCCAAGGACTATTAAGACCTTGGAGGATATGTTGAGAGCTTGTGTTTTGTTATTCGGTGGTAATCGGAAAGATAAATTGGATCTGATTGCGTTTTCTTATAATAAAAGTTACCATGCGAGTATTGTGATGGCACTGTTCGAGGCCTTATATGGGAGGAGATGTAGTAGTCCAGTGTGTTGGGATGATAGATCAGAAGTCGTGGTTTTAGGACCACAAATGGTCCAGGATATATTGATCAGGTTAAGTTGATTCGTCAGAAGATGAAAGCAGCACAAGACCGACAAAAGAGTTATGCTGATCTACATCGTCGAGACATTGAGTTCAACGTGGGTGATAAGGTTCTACTAAAATTGTCACCTACGCGAGGAGTGATGATGTTTGGCAAGACGGGCAAGCTGATTCAGAAATTTATTGGCCCCTTATGAAATCTTGGATCAGATTGGAGAGGTAGCCTACCGGTTGGCATTGCCACCCGCTCTTGATCGAGTTCACAACGTATTCCATGTATCGCATCTGCGGAAGTACGTTAGTGATCCATCACATGTTCTAGGGGCAATAGATTTTTTTTTTCATCATTTTTTTTCATTTTTCAATTATTCAATTTCTTTCTTTTCTTTTCTTTTTTTAATTGCGGGATTCAGCAATCCTGTTCTAATTCACATCATCATTAACAAAAATTTTCAGTGAAACAAACCCCACAATAAGAGCACTCTAAACTCACTAAGATGGTTACTAACTCAACAAGGTAGGCAATATGGTGTGTAGTTAGAAACATTTATAGATAAAGCATAAAGTAAGAAAGGTTCAAAAATGGGTAATAAATGTGAAAGAGATATTAACAAGGCTTCATGTGCAAACTAGCATAACATGTCTAGAAATAAGGAAAAAGTTCATATTTGTGTGTTTTGACGTAACGCACAACATAAATAGAACTACTTTCACCTAAAAGAGAATCGGATTTAGGTAAACCGATCACGGGGGGCTATACCTCACCATATGAGTATAAGCTATTAAAGCCCATCCCTCACCCACTATGTCCAAGACATCCCTATGCATGCAAAATCCCGTCAATAAATGTGAAGTATAATCTATAAAAGCTACAATTGGGAAATGCAAGATAGAATTGATACTATGCAAAAGAGATGTCGGTGAAAGGCGATAAAGTCAACACAAAAGTTCCCTTTTTTTAGAGTTTACTGCAAGAATTAAAATGCTCTGATAGTAAATCCTAAATGCAATCTCTCCCCCAAGCTAAACATCACATTGTCCCTAATGTCCAAGAATCAAACCATAATCCATAGTAGTGACATCTGAACATAATTAGGGTAACAAGATGCATAATGGGAAAAAGGGTAAAGCTAAAGAAAAGGGAAGCTTACTAGGCCGTAAGATTCCCCCAAGCTAGCCATTTACTCGTCATAAAAATTCCATATAGAATCATCAAGATGCTTCATCATTCTTTCTTCTATAAAATGAAAACATTGTAAAAACAAAATATGGTAAGAAAATAAAGAAAGAGAACAAAAGAGTGAAAGACACGGGTTGCCTTTCGAGAAGCGCTGGTTTAACGTCCCGCACAATGGATTGATTTGGAGTAATCAAGCGTGCATAAAAGGTGGCTCTAAATAGAGTACTTCCCCCACTCCAGCCAGTGAATTGTTGTAGTAGAATTTCAAACGGTGGACATTGACTTTAAATCTCTCGCCATTGTTGGTCATTAATTCTACTGAACCAAACTTGCTTACATTGGTGACGGTATATGGACCAGATCATCTTGTCTTGCGTTTTCCCGAAAAACGTTTCCGACGGGAGTTGAAGAGTAGTACTTGGTCACCAACGTTAAATTCCCTCTTAATGATTTTCTTGTCGTGCCAACGTTTCGTCTTTTCCTTATAAAGACGAGAACTCTCATAGGCTTTCATGCAGAATTATTCTAGCTCATTGAGCTGCAGCAATATCCTCTCGGCGCGTAGCTTCATATCGAGATTGAGTTCTTTGATGGCCCAATATGCTTTGTGGTCCATTTCTACTGGCAAATGACAGGCTTTTCCTTAGACCATCCTATAGGGTGATGTGCCAATAGGTGTCTTGAATGAAATGCGTAAGCCCATAATATGTCATTGAGCTTAGTACTCCAATCCGTCCTTGACTTTGAGACAACCACGTGGAGGATTATTTTGAGTTCTCTATTTGAAACTTCAACTTGACCACTCGTTTGAAGATGATAAGCCAAGCCTCTCCTATGGGATACTCCATATTTATCAAACAAGGTATCGGGTTACTTTTTCCAAAAACGTGTTCCACGATCCTTTATCACGGCTCTAGGTACACCAAAAAGAGGAAATATAATCTTTTTGAAAAGATGGACCATGGCTCGTGCATCGTTAGTTGGAGTAGCAATTGTTTTGACCCATTTAGAGACGTGGTCAAGAACGACTAAAATGTAGCGATTTTCCTTTGATGAAGGAGAAGGGCCTTGGTAATCAATCCCCCAAACATCAAAAACTTCCACCTCTAAGATCCCATTTTGAGCAATTTTCATGCCTCGTGGATATGTGACCCATCCTTTGGTAAGCATCACATGCCATCACAAAGTCCGGACTAAAGAACTTTGTCCACCGTTTTTGACGGTCCATGATGACCACTGTAAGGCGAGGAGTGACATACTTCTAGCACACCTTTTACCTCCCATTAAGGGATACATCTTCGGTATAACACGTTAGAGCAATGCTTAAAGAGGTACGGATCACCCTAAATGAAGAACTTGGCATCGTATAAGAACTTTTTCCTCTGATTATAGAAAAGATTAGATGGTAGTTGATGACCAACAATATATTTAGCGATGTCGGCAAACCAAGGCGTAGTCTCCTCAATCGCCATCAATGAATTTTCAGCAAAAGAATCACTAATAGTGGGTAGGCACACCTATCGCATCAATTCTTAATCTTGAAAGATGATCGTCCACAACATTTTCGGCCAGTTTTTTGTCTGGGATTTCAAGATCAAATTCTTGCAGGAGTAAAATCCATCGTATAAGCCTTGGCTTAGCTTCTTTCTTTCAAAGCAAATATTTCAGGGCGGCATGATCGGTGTGGACGATGACTTTTGATCCAATCAAATAGGAATGAAACTTGTTTAAGGCATAGACAATGGCAATAAGCTCTTTCTCAGTAGTGGCATAATTGATTTGGGCTGGATCTATTGCTTTGCTGACATAGTATATGGCATGTAACATTTTCAATTTCTTTTGGCCAAGACCTACCCATACCGCGTAATCAATTGCGTCACACATCAATTCAAAGGGCAAGCTCCAATTAGGTGACTTGATGATAAGCACAATGATCAAGGCTTTCTTATCATGTTGAAAGATTCTAAAAAATTATCAGTATTAATAAAGGGGCATCCTTAAAAAGGATCTCGGTTAGGGGGTTAGCAATCTTTGAAAAATCTTTAATGAAACGGCGGTAAAAACCCGCATGGCCTAGAAAACTCCTAACGCTTTTGACATTCACATGTGGGGGTAAGTGCTCAGTCACTTGGAACTTAGCGCGGTCCACCTCTTTACCTCTTTTAGATATGATATGGCCTTGTACCACTCCTTCATTTACCATGAAGTGGCACTTTTCCCAATTCAAAACTAAGTCGATTTCCTCACATCTTTTGCAAAAATCTAGACAGATTAGCGAGACAATCATCAAATGTCATCCCACAGACATTAAAATCATCCATGAAGACTTCCATGATTGACTCGACAAAGTCATAAAAAATGCTAGTCATACATCGCCGGAAAGTCGTCGTTGCATTACATAGTCCAAAAGGCATCCTACGATATATGAATGTACCATAGCGACGGGTGAAAGTGGTATTTTCTTGGCCCTCGGGATGGATTGGTATTTGAAAGAATCATGACTAACCATTTAGGTAACAAAAGTATTTGTGACAAGCCAACCTTTCCAACTTTTGGTCGATGAAGGGCAAAGGGTAATGGTCGTTCTTTGTGGATTGGCCTGGTTCAGCTTTCTATAATCAATCATTTTGCCACCTTGTGACGATTCAGGTGAGGATAAGTTTGTTTTAATCATTTTTTACTACTGTTGTCCCTCCTTTCTTTGGGACCACTTGGACTGGACTAAGCCTTTTTTTACCCGAATTGGCTCAACCTAAACTCGATCCGATTGACCCGTTTGCCAGGGCTACTTAGAACATCATAAAAAAATGCTTATTATACCTCGAGAAAAAATAATAATTAAAATCTCTATTGAATATAGTATGATACAAATGAATTAGGAAAAATATTTGAAGCATTATATTATCCTTCTTCTTCAAGGAATTTTGTCGATTCATATTCTTAGTAAGTCTCCTAAGACACGATCGTGCAATTAGTACACAAAATGTAAAGTAATATGATACCAATAGTAACAATATAGTCACAAAAATATAAAAAAGGGTCATTGTAAACATTATAGAAAAGGTTATGAAAAGTAGTAGTAAATAATAAGTCTTTTTGAACAATAAAAGGGTGCGAAGACATTGAAAAGGATATAGGAAAAATTAATTTGTAATAACTAAACGAAAGGCATGTCTTTCGTGAAGTTGGTTTTTAATTTTTAATATCTTAGTGAAAACGGCCTCTTCCAAATATTCTTCAGTAGTATGAAGTGAAGTGGCTGAGACACTAAAGCCTTGCTTGGTAAAGCATTATATTGAAAGAAATTAGTAGATTTCGGCTTAAATAATACATTAACCAATCAATCATTAACGTCTTGAGTAAATATTAAAATGTGATAGTATATTGGTCAAATCTACTATTTTTCTTTATCATGTTGCTAGTAACAGCATATTGTAAAAGTATATTCAATTTATATATATAAAAACAATCTAAATTCTTATAATATACTAATTAGTACACGCCCTATTTAATGAACTTTTTGCTTAAATGGGGTCGAAACCCAAACTATTTACTAAAATAGGGCATGTTTCAAACTATTTACCAATAATGGGTCCACGTCACCATTTTGAAATAGAGGTAGCTTCTCGCTGTCCGGGAGAGCGAGAAGTTAAAGGGGTTTGACAAGCTACGTTCGTCGTCTTCGTTCTCCCTACTCCGACCACCAAATAACGAAATACAACCACCATTGTCTTCTTCTCACTTCCCTTATCATATACACATACTTGATTGAGTTATTAGCTCCACGTTTTGCGCAAAAAACGACCTGTAATATCGTCGTTCACTAACAATTTCATTTCCGCAAAACCGAAATTGTTAGTGAACGGCGATATTACGGTTCATTTTTTGTGCAAACCGTGTAGCTAATAACTCAACCAAATATGTGTATATGATAAGGGAAGTGAGAGGAAGACAGTGTTGGTTGTATTTCGTTATTTGGTGGTCGGAGTAGGGAGAACGAAGACGACGAACGTAGCTTGTCAAGCCCTTCAACTTCTCGCTCTCCCGAACAGCGAGAAGCTATCTCTATTTCAAAATAGTGACGTGGACCCATTATTGATAAATAGTTTGAAACCCGCCTAGTTTTGTTAAATAGTTTGGCTTTCGACCCCATTTAAGCAAAAAGTTCCTATTTAATGTAGACTAATTTAATCTATACAATATTATAAAAAGGGTAACATTGAGTGACATGTGTCAGTATTATACTACTTCATACAAAAACCATTAGTAATGTTAGACAGTGATTTCTCTAATTAAGAGTTTTAGTTAATGGATATATGTTCTTTATGACTTATAAATCTAGAAACCGTTCATGGCTCTCCCACTTTATTCTCTGCTAAAAAAATTATTATCAATTAAATAGTGTGGAGTAATATGTACTCCGTATTTATTTCTATCATTAGGCTAGCTAGCTCTTTGTCTCCCTCTCATTTATATGGTACGTTATATTAGCTGAGTTTATGAGGTTTTTGACTCTAGGCATTCTATAAATTTGGTATAATTGAAAGCATATGCATAAGGTTTTTGTTTATGCATTTCTACTATATTCTCATTATAAGGGTTCCGCAATTCCTTAGCATATGTCACTAATTCTGTTTTTTTTTTTCATTGATTGTTTTCTAATTTGGTGATAGTCGAATCCGATTTGCTTATAACCAGTTTGTTTTAGCTGTCTTTAGTTGCAGTCTTCCGTTGGTATGATATAACACTTGCAAATGATGCTGTGTTTGAGACGGTATAGGCAATTGATTACTATGCTTATATTTTTGGTGGTAGAAAACCATTACTTGCTCATAGCTTTCAATTTGATATTATGGTGAGATTTTTTTATTTGTTTATATTTTATATTGGATATTGGAGGATTAGAGAATTAGTGTTATTGTTCCTTTAGTTATAATCAACAAGGCATGCTTTCGCCGAAGTAAGCACATGAAGCACGATCAATGCATGAGAATCCTCTTCATTTCTTTGTAGAAAATAAGTGTTCAATTATCCATTACATACTCTATTACCTCAAAAGAAATACTTCCTCCGTTTAAATGAATTGCATACGTTTATTTTATACATATACATTAATGCTTATTTTCTTTTTCTCATACATATTACTAAAAATTACTCGATAAGACAATTTAAATAAGTGTTCAATTGTCCAAATTTTGAATATGAATATTTATAATATATTCGATAAGACAATTTAAAGAAGGAGCTCACATAACTATATTTTATGTTAAATATTAGAAGTTGTAATAAAATTCTTCGCACTTATAAATATAGCCCTAAAAGCAAACACATACAATTTAACGGAACGGAAGAATTATAAAACTAGGATAGCCGGATAGGTGAAGTATTACATAAGATAAGATACCAAAAAAACTGTTAGATGGTAAATATGAGCTTCTATACCAATGAGAGAAAATTATCATCAAGTTTTTACAATGTGGAGGATCCTTGGAATGTTACTAATTATCAACGTGGTTATCAAAAGGCTATTGATATCTCCACAACCACGAGTTTTACAGCAATGGGAAGAACTTGTACTCTTCATGCACTTGGAATTAGTGGCAATAGGCGACCCGTTATAAAAAAAAAAGGACGTTGCTCACGAAGAAATGAGAATTCAATAAATTGAAGATTTTAAGATAAAAATACATTAACTTATTCGAGACGGTAGATCCATATAATTTTGTAAAGAGAAGTGACTTATATAGTTAATTTGGACAAAGACACAACAACTCTAAGATTAGTTGGTGGCAATATATGTTCTGATCCGTGCATTGCACGGATTATAAAACTAGTTTAATAATAAAAAATGTTACTAAAATTTGACAACTGTATTTTTTTTAGCGATATCCGTTATTATAAGTATGCTTCTAGGCTCTAGCTATCATTTGACAAATATAGCCTGTATCTTTGATATAAGAACTTAAGAATGTACAATGAAATTGCATAAAAAGAGAAGATGTTCTAAATTATATCTTTAATGCTACAAAGTAATCAAATCATATCGAATCAAAATAAATCAGATAATACCAAATAATATTATATCGTAATAATAAAAAGACTCATGACATATGCTTGTGTACATCCCAATTACATTCTACAGTATTAGCTATTAGTGTGAAAACCTCATAATTCAAGACTTCGCCCGTACATCTGATGGCATCCTCTAAGTCTTATCAGTTGTTCTTCATTCTTCTCGTATCTGTAACAGTCATGTTGCATATCAACGGTAAATTTAATTTATTAATAGTCTTTTAATTAGTAAAATCATAATCGTTTTTGTAACTCTAGATAATATTGAATCATTCTATTTGATAATAAAGGAAAAATAAGTTTTCTATATCCTATAAAATCCCGTAGGTAATGTACTTATTTGTGCATGATTTTTTATAAGGGTGAGAAACGAAGTTTGATTGTTACGTGTATTAAAGTATATAATATCTATTTTTGTGATTCTACAACTATAACTTTTTCGTTTTGATTTTTTTATAGTTTTATTTTTAAAATATGTTTTATATATAATATTATTTTTACCATTATTATTTTTAAATATTATTACTATTTTTTTTTTATTGGCAACTTTTATTAAGATCAACAACAAATTTACAAGAAATTAGTGTGCACCGTATTTGGTTAATTATATTCTTTTTGAATTTATTTTATTTAAATCTTTGTATATTATTATGAAGTCCTATTTGATACTTTTTTTTCTTTTTGATGCAAATGTAAGCTTTGATTAATAAGGCACTAAGCCATTCAAATCACAATCCTTTTACAAAGAAGATCAAGATGATAAAACATACAAAACAACACAACATACAAGACCTTCAATTACATTAGTTGCCTATTCCTACACCATAGAATCTCTTCATGCTTAATACTACCAAGCTCTAACTGCATAAGTCTCATCCTTGCTTGATCACGAACACCTTGAATTATCTTTTCAGGCCTCTGTATATAAGCTTCCAACCTGCACTTATTTCTACAGGTCCAGATGCTGTAGTAGACAGCCACTATTAGAGACCAATAGATCTTCCTGATGAATCCAGTCCTCAGCCTCATCCTGATCAACATAGTAGGAGTGTGATCTCCATTGTGCCTGATTTGAAGCCACTCATCTAAGCACTCAAAGCATTTCTTAACAAAACAGCAGTCCTGAAACAAATGGTGATGATCTTCAACATTGAACCCACACAAAAAGCAGCTAAGATTTCCAGCAAAACCTCTTCTTTGCATCCTGTCTAAGGTAAGCAATCTACCTCTGACAGCAAGCCAGTAGATGAAGCAGTGTTTAGGAATGTTAAATCTATTACAAGTGATGCAATACCAAACCACCCTAGTACTAGCAGACTCAGCCAGCTAGTTGTAACCTTTAAGGATGGAGTACCCATCCTCCTCCTGCCACTCCTCTGATTGCAGACCCTTCTTAAGAACCTCCTTGACTCCACATATCTTCCTCCAAGCCCAAGAACTTGAGCTACTAGGAATATATGAGAGCCAATTCCTCCCTTTCAAATAAATCTTGTCTATCCACTTAATCCATAGGTGATCTTTCTTGAGCATGATCCACCAGACTAACTTCCCAACAGCAGTAGTATTCCATATGGTACTATCATAAATGCCTAGTCCCCCTTCCTTTTAAATCTTGCATAAAATATTCCAAGCAACACGGGGAGCCTTTGAGTATGTGTCCTCCCCTTCCCATAGAAAATTCCTCCATAGAGCCTTAAGAGTATCAAGGACTCTCACAGGTAGGATGAAGAACTGTGCCCAATAATTGTGAATGGTACTCAGGACTGATTTAACCAAAGTTAGTCTCCCTGAGTAAGAAATTTTTCTCCTGTTCCATCCTTTTATCCTAGCAGTCATCCTATCAACCAGCAACTTACAATCAACCTTGTTCAACCTCTTATGAGAAATTTTGACTCCAAGATATTTGAAAGGTAGACTTCCTTTAGCAAAACCAGTATGAGTTAGAATGAATTCCTCAGTCTCCCTATCAACCCCCTTGATGATTAGATCAGATTTCTCATTATCAATCTGCAGCCCTGAAGCCTTAGAGAACACATTAAACCCCTCAACAATCATGAAAATAGATTTAATATCACCCTTACAGAAAATGAGGAGATCATCAGCAAACATTAGGTGATTAAGATTAAGTCCTTTACATAAGTGATGAAATTTAAATCCAGGAAGCTCACCAATCATACTTAAAATTCTGCTCAAGTATTCCATACAGAGAGTAAAGAGAAGTGGAGATAGGGGATCACCCTGTCTCAAACCTCTCTTTCCCTGGAAAAAACCAAAGGAATTACCATTAAGAACAATGGAATAGGAAGTGGTGGTAATACAGTGCATGATAATTTTCAAGAAGCTTTCAGGAAAGTTCAGGCTCTGAAGGATATTCTTTACAAAGACCCATTCAATAGAATCATAGGCCTTCCTCAGATCCACCTTTATCAAACATCTAGGAGAAGGATTGGCCCTATTATAAAGCCTAACCAAATCCTGGCTGATAAGAATGATACCCATTATGCTCCTGCCTTTTATATATGCAGACTGAGAAGGATTGACAACTTTAGGAAGCACCTTAGAGAGTCTCTCACATAACAATTTAGAGATAATTTTATACAAAGTATTGCAACAGGCTATGGGTCTGAAGTCCTTAACACTACTAGGGTTCTCCTTTTTAGGAATTAGCACAACATTAGTAGTATTAACTTGCTTAATCATTTTACCTGTTCTGAAGAAATCATGAATTGCCTTACAAACATCCTCACAAACGATCCCCCAACTAGTCTTGAAGAAGCAACTAGTATAACCATCCGGGCCAGGACTCTTATCATCAGGAATAGAATCTACTATTCTCTTGATTTCAGCAGCATTAGGAATACTACACAAAGCCTCCCAATCCTCCAGCTCTACTCTAGGGCCTGCCCTCATAATATGAGGATAGAAATCAAAAGTTGCAGAGCAAGACCCCAGAAGAGTCTGATAGTACTCCCCAAAAGCCTTTTGAATATCTTCAGGCTTATCAAAAATATCCCCCTACATTCCTTCAATTCTAAAGACTTTGTTCTGAATCTGCCTTTGCTTGATGATCTTATGAAACATTGCAGAATTAGTGTCACTATCCTTTGCCCATTGACATTTAGCTTTTTGTCTTAGAAAATCCTCCTTTGCCTCAGCAAGCACCTTATAGCTAGTCCTAACTTGGTATTCTTTATCCATGAGATTACAATTAGTAGGATCTTGTTGTAGTTCTCTCTAACAGTCCAACAGCATGATATAAGCCACTTCAGCATTCCTCTCAATATCTGAGAAGAGTTCCTTATTCAGATTTTTCAGAAGAGGTTTAAGATGCTTAAGCTTGAAAACCACTCTAAACATAGGGGATCCTATACTCTGCTTAGTCCATCCTGCTCCCACAATCTCCTTGTACTCCTTAACCTTACTCCACATGTTAAAAAATTTAAAAGGTTTCTTACCACCAGGAATCATACCACCCTCCTTAATCAAGCATGGACAATGATCAAACTCTCCTTCAGGCCCATAGTAAGCATAAGCATTAGGCCTGAAATTGAGCCATCCATCATTAATCAACACTCTATCAATTCTACTAAAAACTCTAGTGCCACTTGGTTGCTTGTTGTTCCAGGTAAAGAAAGCCCCCAAGGTCTTAATGTCACTCAAATCACAGTTGTTTATAGCATTTTGAAAAGGCACTGTCTCTGAATCCTTAACAGGCAAGCCAATCTTCTCACTTGCATGCAGAACATTATTGAAATCCCCTAAAATGATCCAAGGTTCCACAGTATTGAGTCTCATGAGATCATTCCAGAGAGGAGTTCTCTCCTCAATTCTATTCAACCCATAAACAAAAGTAATATAGTAAATTCTATTATTATTTCCTTGCTGCACCTTGAGATGGATCAACTGAGAAGTCACTGCTAGAACATCCACCTTAACTCCCTGGTTCTTCCATAACACCCAGATTCTCCCACCATCATGATGAGCATGATTAGTAACATAAGACCAACCACAACATACATTACCTGCTACTTTGTTTAGAGACAAGGATTTCACTCTTGTCTCAAGGAGCCCAAATATCTCAACACCCACCTGATGAAGATACCACTTAATATATTTCTGTTTAATCTCATTATTCAGGCCCCTAATGTTCCATACTCCAATTCTAGTCATGATGAGATGGAGGATTATCATCCTCACCACCTCTATCCACCAATGCAGACTTTCCCCAGAGCACTATTAAACTGCAAAGCAAAACCACTCTGCTGCATATCAGGAATCCTAGTCTCATGTCTAGTGAGTTTAGTGATGACCCTAGGAGGGGTTAGCACAGAACTATAACTCATAGGTGCAGGAGTATTATCTGGTGTAGTGACTGCACCACCACCTTCCTTCTCTATCCTACCAACCCTCTGACCACTGGTTATCCCTAAGCTTTGCTGTAAACTAGGGAATTCCTGCTGCTCAGGAATCTTCATAACCTCCTCCTTCTTCTTCCACACCTGCCTAATAGGTCCTATCATTGGTTTTAAAGGACCCCTAGACTTTCTGCACATCTCCATACTATGTCCCATACCATTACAACTATGACAAGTTATTGGGATCCAATCATACTCCACAGCAACAATTACCTCCTGACCCTGCTCATCCTCAAAGACAATCTGTTTAGGGAAGCTCTGATCAACCTCAACCTCTACAAGCACTTTAGCAAAACCTAATAGGGTATGCATTATAGTAACATCATCAATTCTTTCAAATTTGCCAATTAATGATGCCAGCTTCATCAAGCACTTTTCCCCCCAGAACTTCAAGTCCAGCCCCACCAATTTGATCCAAATATGGACCTTCTTAACCGAGACCTTAGCCATTTTAACATTGGAGTCCCAAGGTCTTAAAATGACTGGTTTACCATCTAGCAGAAGAATTCCTTTTTTTAGAACAAGTTGTTGATGCTCTATTTCAGCAAACCGAATCACAAATAATCCATTAGGTAGAAAAGAAATTTTAGATATATTATAATCCACTAAAACTCTTCTACTGAAACCCTCTAAAACCATTCGCGGAGGATTAGCCCCCATAACATAGCCATACACTGCAGAAGACCAATACTTAATCTCCTCTTGCACATCATCAAGCGTAAGTTTTAGAGTATTACCTTTTGCCACACACTCAACTGATGGCCTTTCCTCCCGTGGTTCCATGTGCTCTTCCCTAGAACGATTCATCACTTGTTTCCTCCGTTTCGATATTACTTCCTGCCATTGATCCTCCTTCACAGCATCCACCTGAGAAACGACCTCCTTCTCACCCTGTAATTTCTGTTGTACCGCCTCCTTAGCACTCTTGATCTCATTTTGTCGTGAATCTGATATTTTCAATTGAGACGATTTCTCTGCAGAACCATTTTTACTATTTGAATTTATATTATTTGATGTATTAGAAATATTGATTGTTTGTATATTAGAGGATGATATATTATTTTTACTATTTGATTTTGAACTACTAAGAGAATGATTAGTAACATTGGTTTTAGCCATTGCACAAAACCCAAGAACCCTAGAAAATTAGGAGTACTTCTCTCTAACTTTCTCTCTCATCATTCCCTTAAGCATTCTTCTTTAACCAAAAGATTATTAGCCTATTTGATACTTTGAATTTGTTTAAATGATAATTTATGTTAGACGACCATAAAGCATTTTGGGCCTAAGGCTACGATGTTGTTTTTGTTGTTGCATGGTTATTCAAATGCTGCTGAAGGATCGTGTGCCTGCGTTTATCTCGGTCGTCGATGTGAGACGCAGGAGGATTGTGAGGAAGAGTGTTGGTACGGTGGCTTCACTAAGGCAGATTCTCATTGTGCGCCTCCAGCTACTAACTCTAACGGTCCTAAATATTGTCATTGTTGCGGTTCATATAAGTTTACATTAGACTAAAAAAATTACATTGTCGTCGTTACTTTTACTAGTATTGTAATTACTATTAATATTAAAAACGACGTGCGATTACCAAAAATTATCAGAATATTACAAGTAGTATTGCATTGGGTTTCTTTTATTATATGTTTGGTTATGGTCTTGCAGATAGTAATTATCGTGTGCATTGTACACAAGATGGTTTTGGATTTTTGACATAATGATTAAGATGGTTTATATTTTTAATCGGTTTATCACCCGTTATGTATGAATTTATATCTCCGTTCATATGGATATTTGTGAGGAAACAAAATTCTTATTTACAACCATTCTGATGAGGGCAAATCGTTACTCATAAATCAAGATAAATACATATAAACCAAACAACCTAAGCTAGTAGCTACCAAAGTAAGGTATCGATCCACATGGACAAGAGATGCTAATAGGTCACATAAACAAGTCTCAAGTTGTGGGAATGTTGCTTTGGGTTCATAATGGTGTTCTGTTGCTTCCAACATTCCTGCTGATGCTCTACTGCTGGTGCTCTGTTGTTGATGTTCTGACTGCACTGCCATTCTCATTCTAGAGCCATCTAGATGGTTCCATATTCTGTTACAAGTTGTAACAAAATTGTAACAAACTTTGACTTCTCTACAGAATTGACTCAATTAGGTATTTTAGTTGTTACTAGATATTTGTTGATTGCTCATGTATATAAGCAGAGCATTGTACATGAATTCATTATTCAATCTACTTACAAATCTATTTACTCTTTCCTCTTTACTCTTCTCTGTATTTCAAAGCTTTCTATAAGCTTCTTCAATGGCGTCTTATACTGCCATAGTTATGAGCTTCGTTCATGTCTCAGCTCAGTTTCACATGGTATTAGAGCAGGATTAGCCTGTTTCTGCATACTTTCTTCCGCAAATTACTCTGAATTCATTTGTTTCTCTTGATTTTCTCAACAAAATTGTAATTTCTGCTTTTAAAATAAAAAAAAGAGGCAATTTTTGTTGTTATTTTCTGCAAATCTTTCATCATTACAAGTATTTCATCAGATAATTCATTAAAATGTCCGCTTCTGAAGATACATCACATTCTACTTGTCAAATTCGGATTATGCTGGAATGCATCTTATTAACACGTTGTTTTCTGGGAAAAAAACTTCTTGTCACGGAGTCGAGGTATTTTCATGGCGTTAGGATCAAAGAATAAGCAAGGATTCCTTACAGGAGCTGTAGTCATGCCTTCACTTACTTCACCTAAGTATCAGCAATGGGTACGTGCTGATTATATGATTCGATGTTGGTTGCTTAATTCTATGATTCCTACAATTAAGGAAGGATACATGTCTTGTAAGTCTGTAAGATTGATGTGGACAGATGTTTGTGAAAGGTATGGACAGTCAAATGCTCCTTTACTATATCAGCTTAAGAAAGATCTCAAGAACATTGCTCAGGATAATGCTCCAGTGGTTGAGTATTTCAATAAACTCAAGCGTCATTGGGATGATATTGAGGAGCTTGAAGAAATTCTAGAATGTATGTGTGGAGCTATGGCTAGATGTTCTTGTAATCTACAGAAGAAGATTTTGGATGCTTCAATCAAGGAGAAAGTTCTTACTTTTCTCATGGGATTAAGTGATACTTATGACTCCTTGAGAACAAATATTCTAGCAATGGATCCTATTCGTCCTATAAACAAGACCTATTCCATTGCTCAACAAGTGGGAAGTCAAAAAGTGATTTCAAATGTGTTAGCATCACCACAAGACATGAGTGCCTTGAATGCTTCTAAGTTTGCTGGCAAACAACCCTGGAATGTCTGGAGAAAAGACAGCAAAAGGACTAAATCTGATGAAAGGTGGTTTAACCATTGCAACAAAAAAGGCCACATGATTGACAATTGTTTCATCAAGTATCCTGAATTAAAGGAGAAGTTTATGGCAAGGTTTGCTGGAAAATTCTCTGGTAATGTGCATTCTGGACCAGCAGAAGGACTATATTCAAGCTATCAGAATCAGACACATGCTGTTAGTCCTTTTTCAGCAGCAGATCATGCCAGGGTATCAACATCTCAGCAGCATCAAGCTTTTTCTACCTCTAAAGTCTCTATTCCTCCTGGACCTGCTGCTGTACACATTGATCCTGAACTCTTGGGAGCTCTCTATCATCACATGATGCAATTGTAGCAGGCTAAGTAGGAGACTCCTTTTGACGTTACTGATGCCTCAGTAAATTTTGCAGGTATAACTTTGGCCTCTAATGCTCAAAGTCATATTTTTATCAATGATTGGATTATAGATTCTGGTGCATCAGATCACATGACTGCAAACAAGTTCTTGTTTGTTGATTTAAAGCTTTTACCTAGTCCTATATTGATAGGATTACCAGATGGATCTACTCAGTTGGTCACTCATGGAGTTGACATACACTTAAAGCCTGGTTTGGTCTTGCATAAGGCATTATTTGTGCCAGTCTTCAAACACAATTTACTATATGTTGGTAAATTGTTATCCACAACAAATTTGCTAATTCAATTTTCTGTGAACAATTGCATTATTCAGGACCCTGCCTCTAGCTGTCCTATTGCAATTGGTTTACAAGAAAATGGCCTGTACAAGTTGAAGTGTTCTTCTCAGCACAATTCTCAAACTGGCAGTTTGTTTCCTTCTAATGTAGCAAGTAGTTGTACTTGTCTATCTTCTGCTCGGTGTAAAGCCCATGTTGGCATTGATTGTTTACATGCTAGGGTGGGACATACATCTTTGTCCAAAATGCAACATATTGATGTAGTTAATTGTAAAGGCTTGAAATTCTTTGATTGTGAGACTTGTTTTCAAGCAAAGTTAAATAAATTTCCTTTTGAAAGGAGTACTAGTAGAGCTTTACATGCTTTTGATCTCATTCATGTTGATCTTTGGGGTCCCTATAAGTCACCTACTCTGACTGGTGCATATTATTTCTTTACTATTGTTGATGATCATTCTAGGGTCACTTGGACTTTCTTGCTTAAAGTAAAAACGCAAGTTGCTTCTATATTAGAAGGTTTCTTTGCTCAAGTAGAAAACATATATCATTCATCTGTTAAAACTCTGAGGAGTGACAATGGCACTGAAGTCATTCAAGACACTTGCCTAGGATTATTCCATCATAGAGGCATCTTACATCAGAAAAGTGTGCATGATGTTCCTCAGCAAAATGGGAGGGTAGAGAGAAAACATAGGCATTTGGTTGAAACAGCAAGAGCCATGTTGTTATTTGCCAAATTACCTAAGAAATTTTGGGGAGAGAATATATTGACAGCTACATATATCATCAACAAATTGCCTTCATCCATTTTTGATTGGAAGAGTCCCTTTGAAGTATTAATGGGCAAAACCCCTACTTTTGATGAGCTCAGAATATTTGGATGTCAATGTTTTGCTCCCAATCATACACAACCTAAAGACAAATTTGATCCCAAAGGAAGGAGGTGTATATTCATAGGCTATCCTTTTGGACAAAAGGCCTATAAACTATTTGATTTGGAAAGTCATAAAATTTTTGTTAGCAGGGATGTCATCTTTCAAGAAACTGTTTTTCCCTATAACAATGAATCTTCTCCCTCTACTTTACCATCCATTTCATCTCAAACTTTTCCCTCTGCTTCTGTTCCTATTTTTGATTCAGAAGGTTCCATTTCAGCACATAATTCTCCTTCAGAACATGTCTCTCCTTATACATCTCCCTCTTCTATTACAGACATTACTATTCCTGATTCTTTTCCTTCTTCACGTGTATCTTCTGCACCATCCCCTGATCGTATTCCTGCCCCTGGCCTGAGACATTCTACTAGGGAAAGACATCTATCTTCTTCACTGCAAGATTTCCATATCCCACCTTCTATTCAGTCTTTATTACCTAATTCTCATACCTTTTCAGTTTTTAATACTAGTTCTCATTCCTCACAATTAACAGCTTCTCTCAATGCTGTCCTTCATACCTTTGAACACTCGACTTACTGTCAAGCTAAATCTGACCCTAATTGGATAAGTGCAATGGAGAAAGAGCTTCATGCTCTTAAGATCAATGGGACATAGGATTTGGTTAAACTCCCACCTGGTTGCAAGGCCATTGGTTCAAAATGGGTGTATAAGGTCAAATTTAAGCCTGATGGATCTATAGAGAGACATAAGGCTAGACTAGTTGCTAAGGGTTATAGTCAAATTGAAGGCAAGGATTACAAACATACCTTTTCACCTGTTGCCAAATTTGTGACAGTCAGGATATTGTTGGTTGTAGCAGCTTCTAAGAAGTGGTCCATACATCAACTAGACATTAATAATGCTTTTCTGCATGGCTTCTTGGATGAAGTGGTCTATATGCCACCTCTTGAAGGCTACACTAAAGCTGCTCCTAGACAGGTGTGCCAATTGAAGAAGTCTTTATATGGTCTGAAGCAGGCATCAGGCAATTGAACTTGGAGCTTATTAAGCTGCTTTTGTTTCATAAATTTACACAGTCCAAAAGTGATTATTCCTTGTTTGTTAGGCAGTCTGCAGGATTGTTTACTATTGTGTTGGTTTATTTTGATGATTTGTTAATATCAGGGGATGATATTGGTTTCATTTCTGTTATTAAAAAGGCTTTGGATTCTGCTTTTACCATCAAAGATCTACGACTGATTAGGTATTTCCTTGGCCTAGAAGTATTGCAATCTAATGAAGGGATATTAATCAATCAAAGGAAGTATGTTCTAGACATCTTACAGGATACTGGGATGGAAGATGCTAAACCTGCTATATTCCCTTTGCCTAGAGGTTTGCATTTATCTACAGATAATGGGGTACCTTTGACTGATCCAGAAATTTATAGAAGGTTAGTTGGGAGATTGTTGTATCTAAATCTCACTAGACCTGACCTATCATATGATGTACAGCATTTGAGTCAATTCCTGAGTGTTCCTAGGGATACTCATTTCCAGGCAGCCTTACATGTGGTAAGATACCTAAAGGGTACACTTGAAGCAGCATTGTTCTACCCTTGTGATATTAGTCTACATCTCAAGGCTTATTGTGATATAGATTGGGGATCTTACACTTACAGCTGCAAGTCTTTAACAGGCCATTGCATATTCCTAGGAAACTCCTTGATTTCATGGAAAACTAAAAAACAAAAAACAATTTCAAAAAGTTCAGCAGAATCTGAATACAGGGCAATGTCTTATACTGCTTCAGTGATCGTTTGGATTCATACTTTGCTGCAAGATTTTGGTGTTTCTGCTTCTTTACCTATACAGCTCAATTGTGACAATAAAGCGGCTCAACATATAGCAGCCAATCCCTTTTTTCACGAAAGAACTAAGCACATAAATATTGACTGTCATTATGTTAGAGAGAAAATACAAGAAGGCCTATTGTATACATCTCATCTGAAGTCTAGTTTACAACTAGCTGATTTAATGACGAAAGCCCTTGGACAACAGCAACATAATTTCCTGTGTTCCAAGTTGGGTTTACATCTGAATCCATTCCATAACGATCCAACTTGAAGGGGGGCTGTGGGAATGTTGCTTTGGGTTCATAATGGTGTTCTGTTGCTTCCAACATTCCTGCTGATGCTCTACTGCTGGTGCTCTGTTGTTGATGTTCTGACTGCACTGCCATTCTCATTCTAGAGCCATCTAGATGGTTCCATATTCTGTTACAAGTTGTAACAGAATTGTAACAAACTTTGACTTCTCTAACAGAATTGACTCAATTAGATATTTTAGTTGTTACTAGATATTTGTTGATTGCTCATGTATATAAGCAGATCATTGTACATGAATTCATTATTCAACATACTTACAATTCTATTTACTCTTTCCTCTTTACTCTTCTCTGTATTTCAAAGCTTTCTATAAGCGCTTCTTCAATGGCGTCTTATACTGCCATAGTTATGAGCTTCGTTCATGTCTCAGCTCAGTTTCACACAAGTCTACACAAAGTCACAATTAAAATGGGTTTGATGCTAAACTAAGAACACAAGGTAAATGTAAGCATATGAAAATAAAACTAAACTAAGATAATCAAATGACAAACAATAAAGGGAATTCTATGATCGGTAGGTTCAAATGGGTAATTCGGGTTCTAGTTAGTCAGGTTCATAGTCAATGGGTAGTCAAACTTGGACGCGGCGGATTGAGGCTCTCAATCTTACAATCCCTCCTATATACGAAACAAGGCTAGCTCTAGCGTACACTAGGTCGATAGACCAACTATATGCAAGTCAAAACATATTCTAAGGCTCTCGATCTTACGGAATTGTATAAACAAACATGAATAATGCTAGTTTGTCAAGCAAGCATTTCATCAAACATGTGGTTTGCATAAGTTGGGAAAAAGACAGCAATCAACAAATCAACGCAACAAACATAGATTAACCATCACTAAACCCCATAATCCCCCACTAATCCTAACAAGGTCACTACTCACTAATTAACATGAGAAATATGGATGAATAAGATGATAAATTAAGACAAGACATAGTAAAATAAAACAATTACAAATAAAACCATAGACAAGCAATTACAAATACGCAAATTAGATAAACCATAGACAATCAATTACAAATACGCAAATACGCAAATATGAGAAATATAGTTTATTTGACTCTTCCACTCTTCGACTTTGTACTTATTTTATTGGGTTTTTCTATATATATGGTAACCCTGTGGTTTTTCAAATTCTACGTGGTAACCCTACTTTCAAAAGATCACATATGGTAACCCTCAACTCTATTAATACGAATTAACATGACCCTCAACTATTTTTCCGTCAATTTTTTCCTTAAATATGTAACGTGGCCAATTGAATTCTTTACTTTTCTACTAAGTAACCCTCTATTTTTCTAAATCCTACAAAGTAACCCTATTTTTTTTCCCAAAAGAAACTCTATTTGAAATACCCCTTAGGCCATGTTCTTTTCGGCTGAAACGAACTGAACTGAATTATTTGAATTGAAGGCGAGCTTAAGTTAACTAGATTAAATAGAGCGGAGTTGAAGTGAATGGAGTTGAAGTAAGACTTAATTTTGTGAAGAGATGAGCTAAATAGAACTGACTAATAACGCTAAACTAAACTGAGTTGAATAGAGTTGATCCGAAAGGAAACGAGCTGAAATTAAGACAGAAAGAACAGGACCTTAGTCTCTCAATTTATCATTCTTAGCCTGTTTTTACTCAATTACTCCAAAAAAATATCAACTCTAAAATTGTCAACTCTTGGTATCATCTCTTTAAGGTAGCATTACCGTAATTCTACAAAAATCAGGTTTAATAATTAACAAACAAAACCATTATAAAGTTTAAGCCTTATGTATACAAATGAGTCACCACTTCTCAATTGTACACAACTTTATTGCGTCAATTTCTCGAATAATTGAAGTGAGCAATTGTTTAATTTTTTTTTTATAACATTTTCAATTTTGGGGTATTTAATGGGGTTTCAAAAATAAAAGTTCTTCTTATATTGGATTAAACCTGTGACACCCTCAAATTTGCGGAAAGAAAAAAAAATAATTTAAATACATAACAAAGGGTGTCATAAATAAAAAGGTTCATTACAAAAGAAAATTAATATTATACATAAGAATTATACAAGACGGGAGACATATCTCCCTTAAAAATACAGAAATAAAAGAGTGTATAATAATATACAATCTAAGAACCGAATATAGGTCCAAGGTAAATACTTCGCTCGCTAGCTCGTCAATGTACCCAAAGTATGCATCACCACCTGTTCGACCGCATTAAATATAAACACGGAAGCCACAGTCAGTGGGGAGAAACTCCGAGTCCTCCCAGCCACGAAATGTCGAGTTTAATAAAACATGAATAACATAAAAGCAATGTATATGGGAAATACAAAACCTTAACATATATGATATGCTTTTCATGTTATGAAACAGATAACTAACAAATAACCTAGCATGTGAAAGCTATCATGTGAAACCGATAATAAACTATAACTCGAGGTAGGGAAGCTGGTATGCTAGCTCAGAGGTTCCTCTCAGAAACATGGCCATGATACACTCAAACCCTAATCAACACGTAATCATGTGAATCAGTTAACAATCGGTAATCCAAACTCTATCAATCTTAGCCGGCTTGCATCTCACCTTCTAAAACTCATAGAATCATACAAACATGAAAGACCAATACTTCTACAAACAGGCATAAGTTCTTAGTACCGTCAATAGAAGACTTCTGTAACTCGAGTCTATACCACGAGGTAGGATATACTTAAATATTTAGGCTCAGCGGTCACTCCGGTAACATGGCCCAAATACCAAGCACACATCTAGGCTCAGCGGTCACACTAATGACATAGCCCAGATCCAAAGCACATATCTTAGCTCAGAGGTTCCTCTCAGAAACATGTCCAAGATACGACTCAACCCTAAACCTAGACTGCGCAGACCCAGAGAAATGCGAAGATCCATCGCATCCAAGACCCATGATACAATCACATGAGTACACCCTAAGAAGATCCATCAAAGGGGTTGGCTAGTACTTAAACTGGCTCCATTTCCCAAAGTGGAAACAATGGCAGCCATACCCCGACTTGGATATAAACCCACCAAGCCGGGACACAGAAGCTATCAAGCGGCAAACTCCATATGCTCGTTAAAGATAGTACGGGCCTATCAATGTCATGGTCCAAGATACTCATTTAGAATTAGAATGGTCAAGACGCCATATACTCATAATTCTCTATGGGTACTGGTCAACACGACACCAACCATATAATTAAATAGTCAAGGAAAAACACCTATCTAGTGTGACTAATGACATATAAATCAATTCAAATCATACGCCTCATTCTACTAGGCTAATTCAAATAATGAAATAAAACCTTACCTGAAGACAAATACCCGACCCGAGTCCCGCGACGGGTCATCAGTCAAAACGGGGCTGACTAGATCGTAGTTTGACCAAACCCGTTTGGTCAAACCGGCTAGAAACAGAGTCTTAGCCATCGAGGCTTGAACATAAGAATATCACATTCATTTCATGTTATTTCATTCTATTTCTAACATGTGAATTATTATATCATACCCAAAACCCGCTTTACTTAAAGGATATAACTTTAAACTATAATCTCGTATTATAATTTCTAACATGTGAGAAATAATAATTTTATGAAAAACCTTTTTAATTAAATATTTTACTTATTAATATTTCTCACTTGCTAATTATTACAAAACGCGATAAAAATAACGATAACTCACAAACCGTCACAAGTCCCAAGGTGGGACCCACGGGCTGATTTTGGGCCAACTTGACACGGGCCTGGACAGGGCCCCACGGCCTGTTTTGGGCTGTTTTGGCTTTTTATCAACTTTACTAAAAACCGTTTCCTAATATTTCCCGCATGCTTTAACATAATTAAAACCCGTCAAAACAACAACATAACAATCAAACATCGACACAACCCAAAGACCAAAACCCGGACCAAATCCCGACCGGGCTGGACCGGCCTGAACCGGTCTGGCCAGGCCTGAACCGGCCGGTTTAGGCTGGTTTTCCAGCCACCCTATTCCGGCCACCACCTAAACAACAACCCCAATAATTTCAACATGATTTTTAATTAAAACATCCATTTTAACAACCAATCCAACCATCATTCATACAAAGATCATTATTATGAACAATCATCCAAATTCATCAAGAACACTAAATATATTAAAATTTCCATACAACATAAAAATCATAACTACTTATCATATTACTACTAAAAATCCATAAATCATAATAACATGAACCAAAAACAAAGATGAACCAAAAACTAAAGAAACAAAGCTAAAGGCTATGTTACTAACTAAAATCATAAATAACCATAACATGAACAAAAACTAAAGGCTATGTAACATTAAATCGTCGAGTAACTCGGAATCGTTACCTTAACTAGCAAAACCAATTAGCACCAAAAAAATAAGAAGTATAAACCCGTCTACTAATCTTCACCCAAAATATACGAGTCTCCAAACTCGTCTTCAAAATCTTCCCTATAAGAAATGACAAGAAAAACATTATTAGAATTAAAAACTTGATTTTCCATAATTAAAGTGTTGAAAACGATTTTGCCGGAATTGAAAATAAACCGTACTTGAAGATGGAGAGCGAAGAGGAAATTCTAGAAATATAAGTTAGGACGGATTTGAATAAGAAATGAAGGTTTTATGACGATTTTGCTCAAGAACGACGAAGAACGATGAAGAACGATGAAGAACGATGAAGAACGATTAAAGCAGATGATATTTTGTGATCTTCTTGGGATTTATTTTAAATGAAAAGTTTTGTTATGTGAGTAAGTGTGGTGTGTGGGTGCCGTGAATTATTAGGGAAAATAAAGAGTCGGTTTTGAATTGTTGTTACGTATTGACTCAGGTTTAATGAATATTTTACGGTAATCGATTAAAATCTAATTCGATCATTACGTTAATTACACTAAATATCTAATATGATGATAGTTGTATCATAAGTAAATGGAAATATCAAGCCCTATTAGAGGTAGGAGAGCCTGTGGTTTTGTGATTGTCGTGTCCAGTTTTGTACATTTGCGTATTTTTCGTTAGACCTGATCTATAAAGTTATAAATATCTAGATATTATTATAGTTTTATCAAAACAATAAAATATCTAATGGGGAGGAAAACGATGACATGGGCCGTGTGACTCTGCCAAAAGTCGAGTATTTCGGGTTGTTTTCGGGATTTACGATGACTGCGGTTAATTATTTAAATGCGTTCGGTTAAAAACCGTAAAAGTTATTCTTTAAATTTCCAAATAATTCAAATAAATTATATTAAATTATGAAAATCTAAAAAATCTTGAATAAAATCAATTAAAAATATTATTTTTTTAAATAAAATTTCGGTCTTCAAAATTACAAGGCGAGTCGGGAAAAGTCAACGAAAGTCAAAGTCGACTTTAAAAGTCAAGAAAAGTCAAAGATGACTAAAAAGTCAAGAAAAGTTTATGACGACTTAAAAGTCAAGAAAAGTCAATGACGACTTTAAAAAGTCAAGAAAAGTCAAAGACGACTTAAAAGTCAAGAAAAGTCAAAGATGACTAACAACGGGATTTTCATGAAATCTCTCAGAAATTCCAAATACGAACTCGGAATTTCAAAATACGACTCGAAACAATAAATTCTATTTTAAAAACTTAAGTCTACTGAAAAGTGTTAGTAAATATTTTTACTAGAAAAATTGGGTACTTTTCGGGTTGTTACAATCACCCCTCCTTTTTAAAAAGTTTCGTCCTCGAAACTTAGAAGAAGGAAAGTAACATATATGTAGGTCTATTTCAAAACTGTTAAAAATATATTTGTAATAAAAATATAGGGTCTTATCAATGGAACGGAAGATTCTCGTCTGCAGTTAAGAACATCGACGTCCCAAGTCAAAGACTTAAAAGATACATTTTCGCATCAATAAATGAGAAAACTAGTTATCGAACGTCTCCAATAACAAGTCTCAACACTCCTTGACGGTAAAATACTTGAAATCACAAAACATTTCCAAAAACTTTTAGTTCAACAATTTATAGTAAAGGTAATAACTCTACTATCTACGCTTAAAATTTCTAACTAAAGCTTCTAATAATTTATCTATAAGAAATGATATTCGATAGAAGGAACAAAATATTCGAAAGAATAAATCGAATAGAAAGAAGGATGAACCCCAATACTATCTTCCCTCTATGAAAATTCAAATGTCGATCGCAACTCGACAATACTAACTGCAACAGAATCTAGTCCTCACGAGAGTGCAATATATCCTCAATATTTTCAATCCTCGGATTCTTACCAAAATATTTCATAAGCATGACACATCGAGTAGCAACTCCCAATTATTCAAATTTAATTAAAATCTTCTAAAGTCCATCAAAACTCTTATTGGAAACCACCATCCAAATATTTATAATTAGGGAAACAAGACCGCTAACAACCTCAAAGTAAAGGACTTACTAAGAAATCCTTTAATCCAATTTATTCAAAAATTCATTATCCTAAGTTATTAACAATGAACTTTCTCATCTTCAAAAGTTAAAACACAAATCCTCAAAAGAGATTAGTCACACAAATCTCATTTCACTTAACTTTTGCCAATCAAAGGGCAATGCGACCGTAAATCAATTTATTTAGTTATCTCTTCCTAACTCTCAATACATCGGTTTTCGCTTATGTCAATATTCCTCAAGTGGTGTCATCCAATCCTAAATCCACAAAGTTTTTATTTCCGTTAGGGTCCAACATTTAACGACAACAAATTCCCATGTAACATAAAAAAAAAATCACTCAACTTCCTAACCACAACTACAACTATTATTAAGCTTATTTCGATCCTCAAAAAGATATTGTAACTTCAAGTTTTCTTAGTCTATAACCACTAGGAGAGTTCATTCTAAGTTTATCCTCAAATCCTTATACTCCTCTGAACATGAAACTAGCTTAATAGGATGGTTAGGTACCATATTCGAAACATCTTCCTCAAGGCACAAACTCTCACCACCATAGGGTGAAATTAGATCTATATCATTTTCCTCAAATCACAAGTTCATTCTAACAAACCCTAATATTCCACAAGATTCAAAGCTCTTCCGACTAAGTATAATATACCACCAACCGATGGTTATGACATCCCTAAAAATGTTACAAGAGGGAGGTAAGGATACCAATGGAAAGATGAAGGAACTATCAAGAGAAATTTTCAAGAGGCAAATAGGTTGGAAGAGAAAGAAGCACCTAGATAAAAGGAAGAGTGCATAATACAATAAGGACGAGAGAAGTCATAGATGAAGAAAGAATTCTCTTCAATTAGGCTTGTAAATCTTCAAATCTTCGGTAGAGGATACTCCTTCTAGGTAACACATATTCCACCATAAGGCGTAATATTGCTCCTAGCAATTTGGCTAGCCACCCAAACATAGCCTCCTTGGCAATTGTCTTCTTTATGAGGAGGGACCTGGTTGGCAGTAACAACGATCTCTTCTACACGAGGTCCAACCATCTTCATAAGAGACAAAACAAATTAAGTTACTCCTAACAATTAGCAGAAACAAATAGACTACAACATAAATCCTAATCTACCCATCCTACCCTTCTATCTCACAAGTTTATTATTTATTAAGGTCAAGTTATTTATGCAAGGGTACACAAACGTGCGTCGGGAGCAAAAATGCTCTGATACCAACTGTGACACCCTCAAATTTGCGGAAAGAAAAAAATAATTTAAATACACAATGAAGGTGTCTGAAATAAAAAAGGGTCATTACAATACGGAAATAATATTCTACAAAAGAAATATACAAGACGGGAGACATATCTCCCGTATAAATACGGAAATGAAAGAGTGTATAATAATATACCATCTAAGAACCGAATATAGGTCCAAGGTAATACTTCGCTCGCTAGCTCGTCAATGTACCCAATGTATGCATTCACCACCTGTTCGACCGCATTAAATATAAACACGGAAGCCACAGTCAGTGGGGAGTAACTCCGAGTCCTCCCAGCCACGAAATGTCAAGTTTAATAAAACATGAATAACATAAAAGCAATGTATATGAACAATACAAAACTTTAACCTATATGATATGCTTTTCATGTTATGAAACAGATAACTAACAAATAACCTAGCATGTGAAAGCTATCATGTGAAACCGATAATAAACTATAACTCGAGGTAGGGAAGCTGGTATGCTAGCTCAGAGGTTCCTCTCAGAAACATGGCCGTGATACACTCAAACCCTAATCAACATGTAATCATGTGAATCAGTTAACAATCGGTAATCCAAACTCTATCAATCCTAGCCGGCTTGCATCTCACCTTCTAGAACTCATAGAATCATACAAACATGAAAGACCAATACTTCTACAAACAGGCATAAGTTCTTAGCCACATCAATAGAAGATCTTCTTTAACATTCGAGGCTATACCACAAGGTAGGAAAACATCCTAGTCCTAGACTGATCAGACCTAGCGACAACAGCTATTCCGTTCCCCGTCCCATGACATAACCGTCTATGAGAAACTCTACTAGGCGACCCCCTAAGCAGAGATGGCTGGTACTTAAGCTGGCTCCAGTCCCAAAACGGATCAGGCAGCCATGCCCCGACTTGGATATAAACCCACCAAGCCGAGACACAAAAGCTATCAACAAGTGAACATATACTAGTTAAAGACAGTACCTGCCTATCAATGTCATGGTCCAAGCTACTCATTTAGAATTAGAATGGTCAAGACGCCATATCTTCATAATTCTCTATGGGTACTTAGTCAACACGACACCAACCATAAAATCAAGAAGTCACGGGAAAACATCCTATCATGTGACTAATTGCATATCAATAATAATCAAATATCATATCGCCTCATATCTACTAAGGCTAATTCAATAAGTAAATAAAACTTTACTTGAAGACAAATCCCCGACCCGAGTCCCGCGACGGGTCATCCGTCAAATCGGGGCTGACTAGATCTTAGTTTGACCAAACCCGTTGGATCAAACCGGCTAGAAGCAGAGTCTTTATCACATAGACATAAAATCACCATATTCATTACATGTTATTTTATTACTACTTCTAACATGTGAATTATCATATTATACCCAAAACCCGCTTGACTTAAATGATTTCAACGTAAACTAATCTCGTATTATAATTTCTAACATGTGAGAAATAATAATTTTATGAAAACCTTTTTAATTAAATATTTTACTTCTTAATATTTCCCACTTGCTAAATATTACAAAACACGATAAAAATGACGATAACTCAAAAACCGTCACAAGTCCCAAAGTGGGACCCACGGGCTGAGTTGGGCCGGACCCCACATGGACCTAGATGGGCCCCACGGCCTGATTTGGCTAGAAATGGCTGTTTTTATTAAATTTCAAAAACCCGTTTCTTAAGAATTCCCGCATGCTTTAACATATTTAAAACCCGTCCAAACAACAATTTAACTATCAAACATCGACACAACCCAAAGACCAAAACTCGGACCCACCATGGACCAACCCAGACCGGTCTGAACCGGCCTGGACCGGTCTGGTTGGTCCGGTTCACTACCAACCCCACGGTTCACACCACAAACCCCACCAAATTAATTCCCACTTGTTTTAATTATCAAACCACCATTTTTAACAACCATCATACCAAAAGTCATGATTAAAAATAATTCATCCAAATTTCTCAAGAACACTAAACATATTAAAATTTCCTACACAACATAAAAATTATAACTTATTAAAAATCATCAAAATTTATCAAGAACACTAAACATATTATAAATTCATACAAAATCATAAAAATCATAACTTATGGAAAATCATCCAAATTCATTAACATCAACCCACATGTTATAAAATCATAAAACATCATAATAACTACTACTTAACATGTTACTAACTAAAAATCCATGAATCATAAAAATATGAACCAAAACTAAAGATGAACCAAAAACTAAAGAAGACTAAAGCTACTACGGTATGTAACATCTTCTATTCGTGTCAGTACTCGGAGCGTTAACCTTAGCGTAAAAAACTCAATGTAGCACCAAATAAGAGTATAAACTAAGAAAAAACCCGTCTTCTAATCTTCCCCTAATATATCACAGATTCACAAACTCGTCTCACATCTTCCCCTATAAGAAATGACAAGAATAACTTTATTAGAACAAAAATATGATTTTCCATAATTAAAGTGTTTGAAAACGATTTTGTCGGAATTGAAATAAAACCGTACGTGAAGATGAGGAGCGAAGAGGAGATCCTAGAAATATAAGTTAGGACGGATTTAATTAAGAAATGAATATTTTATGAAGGTTTTGCTCAAGAACGATGAAGAACAATTGAAGAACACGAAGAACAAATGAAGAACGATAAAGAAAGTGATATTTAGATCTTAATTTGATTTGATGAAAAATGAAAAGTTGTT